>JAEUYN010000152.1:0-13743 GCA_018257835.1 Euura lappo | reverse complement strand
GAATTTCTTGGTATGTAGCACTTGTATTCAAACGCAAGGCAAAGTCGTGTACATCATTGAACTTCAGCATAAGTGGAAATCCGTATCCTGCCGTGCTACAGTATAATGTTTTATGATCTACACAAGTAATAATAGTATGGAAATATCAAAATCAATGAATAACTATCGATAAACACTCAATGAAGTCTTCCGAGATAGTACTTCTGTCATTAGATTGCATGGCAAGATTTGTCCATTCCATCCGTTCCGCCAAGGTATTCTTATCGTTAGAATCCGATGATTTGACGTCGTGTCACTCGAGTGCTCCAAGAGTTGTTTTGTAACGTCAAAATTGAAAGCTAAGTCATCGAAGAAAACCTCCGGAGCATACTGCAGCGTACACATTTTCTCTGCGAAGCTAGAACTAGGCGCGAAAATATAACCAAAAAAATTGAACGATTGTTCATATCAATAAGTTCTGCGGAAACAGACGTGTTCGGTGGACAGTTTAGAACCGAAATGTAACTCATGAAACCGTGTAGGAAATGTGTAAGGAGCTCTATAACCGCCTTCAAGCGTATTCTGAGTTACGTCCGCTCTAGACTGTCCGCCAAGATATACGTCTGTTATTCCTTAGGACTCGTTGCATATCAATATATCGCTCGTCCCAATTAATATGTTTACACAAGACAGAGCATGATGCGAACGTTCAACATCGTAGAGTATTATTTCAATTCAATTACAATATAGCACGGTCAATCCCATAAGTTATATGACTTTATCCCATTCTCTTAGAAATCATATATCCACTTCAGTGGAGAATCATAAATTTCATTGTTTCTTATCCTATCATAAATAAGTCGTCAATAACGTCACATTATCATAATATGCTCAGCGGTAACAATAATTAACATACGCGAATTCGTAATAAAAACTCTTGTTGACCGCTTCGTCAACCTAGCAGAACCTAACCACACTTAATCTAGTAGCCGCACTAGCAGCCGACATGGAACGACAACACGGTCGGTAACTCGACGGCGATAGACAATGTTGTTTCGTCTGTTTGCATGTATTATACTAGATAGATCGGAAACTCTGTGATATTTCAACACCATGTAACTTCCCTATTACTCGAACGACTTTCTAATTAGGTATGTATTCAGAATTTGGAAACGACGTTCGACGGAGGAAACGAAATTCGCGATGAAACGGGGTATCAGAAATCTATAATTGATCATATCTAAGCTCTCAGTTAACTGATTACGTTTAAATTGGGCTTAAATGAGAGCTTTTCGCACCCAGATTCAAAATCTTGAATCCGAAAAGCGATATTTGTCACGAAGACGGAATAAACACGACTTGAAAATTCGAGTGAAAATTGCTGTTCGGCCGAAACAGAGTTCGCTCGGGTATGTAGAGCCGTTGAGTCTCTCGCGCGTAAAAAAATTTTTTTTTCTGTACTTGGCTCGAGTCTCTACCGAGTCTCTTGATATTTCTGACCGTCGATTAGGTTGGATACTCTCACGATCGACTGCCTTGTATCGTGGCGTAAACGTCTGTTGACAAACACTTGGCCCGCAATGAGTTACAATTTTATGATTCGAACTACCTCGCGTGTCTAATGGCATAAGGTCGTAAGCGCCAAAAACGCAATTTTCGTGGCAAAAGGTCGTATAATTTTTTTGTTCACGCCATGCTATCTGAAAACGGCCAAAACGTATATAGATCAATTGAAATGACGAGATCGAAAAATGTAAGTGCAAAAGGTGGGTGGGGTGGTTACGTCGTTCTTTCATTACAATTCTTAAGGAAAAATAAAAAACAACGTAAAGGTAAAACGTCGTAAGCGCCATTTTTTTTCATGATTCTTAATGATTTTTCCAAATATATAGGGGAAACTGGGGCACAATGGGTCAGTTTTCAGTTTTCGATTTTTTTAATTTTCTTTGAACGATATTTGAAATTGTGACCAGGTGGGATTCATGACTTAACTCATTGGCAACAATGTCCAGAAACTAAAATTCCGATATCTTGCATAGCAAAAATGATGAAAATGCATTTCCAAAGACGAATTTTTGACCCACTGTGCCCCACCCGTGGGGTACAATGGGTCACCCCATGGGGCACTATGGTTCAACCTGGTAATCAGGTGAAAATGATGGAATTTTCGATAAAATAAATTTTTTCATTCAAATTAGTAAGCACCTAATGCCTCTCCCAGTCCAGTTACTCAATCAGTTGGAATCATGGAATCAGTAGGAAAAAAACAGCGTCAAGGTACAGAAATGAGTATGAAATTGTGACGTTTCTTTTACAAAAACATAATTTAGGAGTTAAAGTCGCGATTCGCGATGACGAACTGTTTACTGGGGATCATTTTGAACGTTAATTAGTGAAAAATCTGATCGGATGATGAAAATGTGATATTTCCATGGATCTTAAATAAATTCACCCATTGTACCCCACGCTCGAATTTTTTGAACAAACTGATTTTACCTAACTAAAAAACGCATATTTAACTTTGAGCGATACGTGATTTTCTAGCCTAGGTACGTAAGTATTCATTGATATGATGACAATTGGCCGTATCTAATCCGTAAAAATGTGAAAAGGAAACTTAGCAGGATTTTTTTTTCAACTTTGAGTGCGTCAAAACAAACTTTCAGTCACTGAAACGCACCATGTTGAAATAAAACAAGTAACGACACGTTAGAACAAGTGACTGTAGGTCACGAACCTGCCACCCAGGTGCCGCCTCTTTACAATGCTCGAGGACGAAGATGGCAGCATTGGCCACTGATATGCATATACATGGGACATTGAAAATGAACCCGCGTTTGTAGTAATGTATGGAAATAGGAAAAGTAAAAATAAATTTCAAAAAAGTTTTTCAAATATTACAAAATCGTTTATTTTGTTACGTCTGGACCTTCAGTCCATACTCACCCTATCTCTATCTATTAGTAATACTTATTAGTTATTAGCTTATAGTAACTAGATACTCTTCTTCCCGCTCTCTTATTTCTTTCCGCTCTAACTCTGGATTCCCAGACTTAATCTGAGACAATGCATCCGGTGATGCTTATTGAACTTCGCATCACCTCATGCATCGTCAGCCACACGTGGCCCCCTTCCTGAACTCTTTCACGCCTCTTCCCTAGCTTTCCTGTTTCCTATCGGAACACCCGCTCTTCACTTCTTAACTTGATCTTAACTGGTAAACAGCTATTAGTAGATAAGCTTCTTGTACTTAGACTTAGACTTGATTGACTTGAATAAAAACTGTTATACAGAGATCACTGAATTCTACGCAGAAAGTCTTTATTAAAATAACACTGTGCTTTTCTCTTGATATCTTCGGTATACTTCTGTATCTTTATGCGGGCTGAACCCTTATAAATATACTTGACTTGCTTAGGCTTGTTACACTGGTGGCAGCGGTGTTCCCCGTGACGAAGGTCGAAAAGAGTTTGAAAGTAAAAAGTGAAAAAGTGTGAAATTTGAACGAGATTAGTCCAAGTTATTTGCTGATCTGGAACTGATCATTCCGGGAAGCTAGACTGGTGCGACGCGTATTCGAAAGGCTCCGAAGTCAAAAAGTGATAAAGACAGACAATTTTCAAAAACAATCAAGTGATAAAACAAAGTGCAACGAACAGTATCTACTAAATCAATGATCAATACATCGACGCGTAAAACAAGTGCTCCAAGAAGTCAAACAACATCAAGCACACCGTCGGTAGTAATTAGTTGTAATAATTAGAAGTAATAATCACATACCCTCGCATTCGCAATAAGACGACGGGACAGGGATCAGTAATCAGACATACCCTCGCAACACATAAGACGACGGGACAGTCACTTTAATTCGTGCTCTCGCAGCGAACGCATAAGACGACGAGACAACTTGCTGAAAAATCGCAGTGATAATCATTCAAAATTTCAAACCCTCGCGACACATAAGACGACGGGATAATAAAAGTAATTCATAAAATAAGTGTCCTTGCAGCGAACGCATAAGACAACGGGACAGTAAATTTAATCATAGATATCATAATAGGGGAAGGTGGGGCGGAATGGCCAGGTGGGGCTAAACGGCCAACCAAAAAAAAAATGACTTACTCGCATTTTCGCATCAAGGGGGAACGTACGAAACGGTATGCAACGTGACTTCGCTGACAGTCATCAAAAATTTTCAGGGTGGGGCTAAACGGCCACCTAAAAAAAAAGTGAGGAAACTGCATTTTCACGTCGAGGCGAGTGAGATAACACTATATGCAACGTGGTTTCACTGAAAACGATGCAAAACCGAAACGCTGGGGCAAAATCGCCTACTCCAAATTTTCAGGGTGGGGCTAAACGGCCACCTAAAAAAAAGTGAGGAAACTGCATTTTCACGCTGCAAGCGTTTCGGTTTTGCATCGTTTTCAGTGAAACCACGTTGCATATAGTGTTATCTCACTCGCCTCGACGTGAAAATGCAGTTTCCTCACTTTTTTTTTAGGTGGCCGTTTAGCCCCACCCTGAAAATTTTTGATGACTGTCAGCGAAGTCACGTTGCATACAGTTTCGTACGGTCCCCCTTGATGCGAAAATGCGAGTAAGTCATTTTTTTTTTGGTTGGCCGTTTAGCCCCACCTGGCCATTCCGCCCCACCTTCCCCTACATGCTCTCGCAGTGCACGCGTAAGACGACGAGATAAGGTTATTGAGATAATTCAAAATTTTTAACCCTCGCAACACATCAAACGAAGGGACGGCAATCATTCAAACGATCAATTCTCGTCAATAGATAAATCAATGAAAATTTAATTAATCATCAAGAGCAAAATATATAAGTGAAATCACGTGAAACCAATAAAGAAAACAAATATAGACAGAAAGCGATAAATAATTAAACCAGTGATTCACGGAAACGAAGTGTTAATAATCAGTAAAAGTTGAAAACACAAATTTGAACGTCGAGACTAGTCACTTGAAATACATAATCAGTGACCACCGCACGAGACCCTGTGAGAAACCTGAGCCAGACGAGTAGCAGATAAGGAGGAATATCATCCGGACGCTGATTGCGAGCCCGCCTGTATCCAGCAGCCGTGCAGCCGTCAGCTACCTTTGACGATCGCCGATCATCGCCGATCATCGCCCAACCACCCCTACCCCCTTGTCTCGAAGAAATCTACCCTGACCAGAGTTATGCATTACCTTCTCGCGGTAATCACCGTGCTCACTTTGTAAGTCTCTCAAAAATCATAGAATTTAATATAGATTTATTTAGTTGTAATTAATTTTTAAAGCAAAATGCCTGATTCAGAGGAAAGCGCTTCGTACTTGTCACTGCAAACTGTTGCCGGCATGATCCCAACTTATAACGGATCAAATATCTCAGTAAAATCTTTCATATCAAAAGTAGAAAATGCTAAACAGTTGATCAGACCACAAGACTTGATACTTTTCACAGCTTTAGTACGTTCAAAAATTGACGGAGATGCAGAATTGGCACTCTCAGAAAACCGCGTTGTTTCAGTATCTGCAATCCTTGCAGATTTAAAAAGAGCTTTTGCACCAAAGCCACGATTATCACATTTAGAAATGGCAATAGCTAAAGCGTGTCAAGGACGAAACGAAAGTGCATTAGAATACGGCAATAGAATAGAGGAGCTCGTACGCTCAGCCCAAGAAATAATCGAAACTTATGAAACGCCAGGAGATGCGGCAATATTAATCAAGCACCTTAAACAAAACTCGATTATTTCATTCATAAAAGGCTTAGCGGACGAGACAGAACTTAGAGTTGCAAGTGAAAATCCACAAACGTTACGAGCAGCAATTGACATAGCTGAATGCGCAGAAAAGATAGTACGAGAAAGATTGCAATTAAGAAACCAATCGAGTTCAGAAACAAAAGAATCGAGTAGATATCACTCAAACGACCATCCAAGGTCATCGTCGCATCACGACTCACAACTATTTTGCACTTATTGCAAACGAAATGGTCACTCTATAGAAGAATGCAGAACAAGACAACGTAACGATCGATTTTGTACATTTTGCAACCGCCAAGGTCATAGATACGAAAATTGTAACAGGCGGAATCCTCACAGTTACCGCAACTCTCAAAATTCTGGTTCCCATCACAGCAACCGCAGCAATCAAAATTCCTTTAACAGCCAACAAAACCACCGTTCCTCTAACCACAGATTCAACTCACGATACCAACCTAACAACCAATCAAGGTACAATAGTTACGAGCAACAATCCCCAGCCAAACGATCAACGATCATACAATAATTATCACCAATCAAACCAATACGACAGCAGGAATAACCCGCGAAATCACGAACCACACAACGCGCATGTCAACTACACGTCTTTCGCTCAGCCAAATTGGCAACAACAACAACAACAGCAATATTTTTCAAACAACGCGCAGCATTTAAACGAGAATCGGGAC
Organism: Euura lappo; assembly: GCA_018257835.1. Classification (NCBI taxonomy): domain Eukaryota; kingdom Metazoa; phylum Arthropoda; class Insecta; order Hymenoptera; family Tenthredinidae; genus Euura; species Euura lappo. The sequence goes on along the minus strand of JAEUYN010000152.1, from coordinate 7,311 downwards.
CGTCGCGTGGACGCGTCGACTGTCCGTTCCGTACAGCGTCCCTCGAGACCGAACAAACATTAAAAGGTTCGCCGATCATCGAAATAAATTCACCGCAGCTAATAGGAAATGCCGCTAGATTAATAATAGACTCGGGTGCGAACATAAATTTGATAAAAGCTAATTCAGTTGACGGCGACACACGCTTCTTATCGAAAGACATCCGCGAAATCACAGGAGTAACAGAAAATGTAATGCAAACGTTAGGAACAATAAACATTGATTTTGCAAACACGCGGCACGAGTTTCATTTAGTCGACGATGACTTCCCGATAAAAGAAGATGGCATTTTGAGCGCTGAATTTCTAAGAGATGAGAACGCCATCATTTGCTTTAAAAATAAATACCTTACGTCGCGCAAAACAGGAAACATTCCGCTACTGAATCGCACAGCTGATCACACCACATCTTCGCGCATACTTACAACATCTATAGGAGACACACCTAAAGTACAGATTGCAGCACCTCAGCTGGCTAAAGAAACAAACACACTGCTAGTTGACACCGGATCCGAGATAAATGTAATCAAACAGAGCGTGCTAGACCGCCACACTCGCTTCAAAGCACCGGACAAGTGACCGATCACAGGTTCAACGCCTGGCACGGTCGAAACTATGGGTATTGTAGACATTTTAATCGGGAACCAACTACAAGAATTCCACGTCGTCAACAATTCATTTCCAATTAAGGAAGACGGAATTCTAGGCACCAAATTTTTGTACAAAGAGAACGCGACGATTTCATTCGAAGCCAATACAGTGACTCTAGACACCTCGGAACCCTTGAAAATTTTGGACGATAACGTAATCGCAATTCCAGCAAGAACCGCGCAGGTCATCTCAATCAGAGTTAACAATCCCTCAATAACTACAGGACTCTTGAGGAAACAAAATTTAGGACACGGTATCATGTTAGGCAAAGCTCTAGTGACAAACCGACACGGATTCGCATACGCGTACGTGATAAACACAAACAAAGAGGCTGTGGAGATAAAAAGACCAGCGGTCACACTAGAAGAAGTACACGAACCCAAAGACACAGAGTACACATCCAATCCTCAGATCCTATTCACTACTAACACGCGTAAGATTAACAAAAATACAGATCCATTACTAATCGCTCCTTATCATAGCTCTAAACGCATAGAAACTTTGCAAGAGAATCTGCGTCTGAAACATTGCAACAAAGAGGAAAAGAAAGCTGTCATAGATCTCGCAATTGAATATAACCATCTATTTCATTTACCTGGAGATAAATTAGGTCACACACATCTGGTAAGTCACAAGATACCTATGACAGACGAGATCCCTGTACATACGAAACAGTACAGTCACCCTCCAGTACACAAAGAGGAAATCAAAAGACAGGTAACCAAACTCCTCGATCAGGGGATCATTAAAAATTCCTCATCACCCTACAATTTTCCTGTTTGCATTGTTCCTAAAAATCCTGACGCAAGTGGTGAAAAGAAATGGCGCATGGTTATCGATTTTCGCAAGCTAAATGAAAAAACCATCGGAGATGCCTACCCCCTGCCAAACATAACAGAAATATTAGATCAGCTAGGCTCCGCAAAATATTTCTCAACGTTTGATTTAGCTTCCGGGTTTCACCAAATTCCAATGCACCCAGACGATAGCGCGAAAACAGCTTTTTCCACACCTAACGGTCATTACGAGTATACGAGAATGCCCTTCGGTCTAAAGAATGCACCGTCTACCTTCCAACGTTTAATGGATCAAGTACTTATGGGTTTGCAAGGCAATGAAATGTTTGTTTATCTTGACGACATTGTAATCTACGCGAGATCATTAGAAGAACACGCGATAAAATTCAAAAAGCTAATGACACGATTATCCGACGCCGGACTCAAGTTGCAACCGGACAAATGCGAATTTCTGAGAAAAGAAGTCGCATACCTAGGCCACATAATTTCACGCGAAGGAGTCAGGCCAAACCCGAAGATCCTAACGGCAATCAAAAATTATCCACAACCAACAAACGCAACAAAAATTAGAGAATTCTTGGGACTAGTCGGTTACTACCGGAGATTCGTACCGAACATGGCAGAAATCGCGAAGTGCCTTAACAACTTGTTAAAGAAGGATACCCCCTTCATTTGGACTTCTGAACACCAACTAGCATTCGAAACCTTACGTGACTGCCTTTGTAAAGAACCAATTTTACAGTATCCGGATTTTAGTAAACCTTTCATCATAACATCAGATGCTTCCAAGTACGCTCTTGGAGCAGTGCTCAGTCAAGGTAAAATAGGAGAAGATCTACCAGTCGCATACGCCTCAAGATCCTTACAAAAAGCGGAGATAAACTACTCGACAACAGATAAAGAACTGCTTGCCATCGTATTCGCATTAAAACAATTCAGACCATACGTCTACGGTAGACAATTCACTTTAGTAACAGACCACAAACCACTAACTTGGCTCAGAAGCATGGTAGACCCATCATCGCGATTACATGATTGGAAAATTTTTATCGGACAATACACGTGTGACGTAGTACACAAACCAGGCAGGCTAAACACGAACGCGGACGCGCTTTCAAGAAACCCCGTGCCCGATACAGCTCAAGTACTGCCAATCGAATCAAAACGTCTTAGAAGCACGGACGAGTATTCTACGAACCCCGCGCCGAATAAACGACCTAGAGAACATCAGTCAGAAGATATAGCAGAAATGGACGACTCAAATTTTTCAGATGATTCTGACGTAGAAATGTCATGGCAAAATCCAATATCGGTCAAACGTAAAATAAACACAGAATCCTGTAACAGCGCTGAACCACGGCAGAAAATATTAGCACGTAGATCCGACTACTCAGATTCCACTTATGACGCCGATAACGAAGACGCCCCAGGTCCACAGACACATAAACGCGACACACATACTGACGCTCTAGACTACAGACCACAAAACCCATATGCTAGAAATTCTTCACACACAGACATGGACAGTAACGCTGACATGTGAGAAGTATTAGACAAACTATTAGAAGAAGCACAAAGACCAAAGAAAGTCAAGAATATTCCGCCTAAATTCATCGCAACTAAAAGACATCGTGAAACAGAATCCTCTAGTAACCCTGCACCGCGACAGAGAGCGAATAGAAACAATGATCCAGAATCTTCCGCTGACTCCGACGATGAATCGAACGTACAAGGAATCCAAACCGATCTTAGCCGTAAAGCTATAAGAAAAACTCCCAAACGAGTAGCAAAACCCAGTTCAAAGATCTCTCCCTCAAAACGCTACACTAAAAAGAAAAACCTAAAACGCAAAGGTTTGCCACAGAACACCCAACCGAGTGCCATACCTTCGACTTCGCGAGATCCCAATCCAGGAAGTACACCACCGTTTATCGATTTTCTAAATGACTTAGATTACCTCCCGGTAATCAGCAACCCAAATGTTACGGAAATTCAAGCAGATCCTCCACGTCGCAAAAAGATCATACACCAGTCCTCTCCCCCACCGGTCAACTCAGCTGACGACTCTAGCCAAACACCTGACACCCATGCTCGCCTACATACAGACGACGATCGCGACACACACTCAGATGGACACGACATCGATTCGATCAATGAACACGACCGAAACCACGATAGTATTGATTCACCTATGGAAATATCAGACAATCCTCCGACAGAACACTCAGATCCTTCGATGATAGTCTCAAGCGACCATAACCTTCCCAACGACGAAGTACACGACCAAATCCAGTCCTACGAACGATTTTCCAATACTCTAGACGATATTGCTTCAATACCTAACGTTACACAATCCAGAGACGGAATTTTCATGATAAAAGACAACTACGCTCATCTCATAACGGCAGACTCTCCTTGGACTGATGACATAGCAAAAAGACTGATAGACGAGAACATGATAAAGAAAGAATCTTTTGACAGGTTAACTCTAAAGAAATCTGAAATATTCGGGACTCGATTCAAGAACAAACACATTTTCACATTAGTGATCAAAGACAAACGGACAGACAGAAGTAATTTAGAGGACCTTTTCGACATCCTTGCTCACTTGAAACGTATTCTTATCAGTAAAGACATCCACTCTTTCGCATTTTCCAAATTTAACTCTGGACTAGAAACCTTTCGATGGACAATAATCAAAAAGCTCTTCTATTATATTTTCGCTGACTCAAACATTAGTGTCACACTCTGCACACACGAGACTACAATACCAGACGTACATACGAGACCAGAAATTATCCGAGAAAATCACGAATCTCTCGTAGGCGGTCATAAGGGCATAACAAAGACATACGAACGAATTAGAGAAAAATACTATTGGCCGAATCTTAAAAATCAAGTGCAAGAGTTCATAAAAACTTGTGACAGTTGCCAACGTAAAAAGCTCACGCGAGTCAAGACCAGGTTACCTATGGTAATAACCGATACACCATCTGACGCGTTTGACAAAGTAGCACTCGACATAGTGGGACCTCTACCAATCACGAAAAACAATAACCAATACCTACTGACGATCCAATGTAACCTGACAAAATTCCTCGACGCCATACCTATCCCAGACTCAACAGCTCAAACGATAGGCTCAGCCTTCGCCAAAGAATATATGACACGTTACGGTTCCCCAACGGCAATTCTCACAGACCAAGGACAAAATTTCCTTAGCAAAATTCTCCGACAGATTTGTAGGCTATTCAAAATTAAAAAGATCAAGACGTCTCCCTATAGACCTCAGTCTAACGGCTCTCTAGAACGTAGCCATGTTTCAATAACAGAACACATAGCACACTACACCTCTCAAGGCAAAGATTGGGACGAGTTCATTAGGTTCGCGATCTTCTCCTATAACACCGCGAAACATGAAGCAACCGGCTTCACACCACACGAACTAATCTTCGGAAGAATAGCGAGATCACCAACTGACACTACACCTACAGAAGCTACTACTAACACGTACGACGCATATCTGTTCGACTTAAGAGATAATCTACGCGAAGCTCGAAAAGAAGCCAGAAAGAATTTAGAAAAAGCAAAACTAAGATCGAAACAATACTATGACAGACATACTAATACACAAACCTTCGAACCTGGACAGAAAGTTTTCCTAATCAACGAGACACGTACAAAATTCGGTGACCATTACAAAGGACCATTCGTAATCAAACAAGTAATCAACGGCATCAACGCGGAAATTTATTTAACTCCTAATAAAACTAAAGTCGTTCACCTAAACAAATTAAAATTGGCTCACGAACCAGAAAACCATGACTGATTTAGACCAGACCCTACTCGACAGACTGACGGACATTTGATTCGTACACGAATTTTTTTTCTCGGACAAACCCTGGGCTACAGACAGATCCCCCACTACACACACAAAACCTACACATGCGAAAACAACACTACACGTGCTAACAGCAAAATTGTTGTATATATATAATTATGAATGTATGAGAACGAATGAACGTACAGAATGATTTCGTATGAACGAATTGTATGATGAGGTACCTCGTATGACTGAGAACGAATGATTGTATTGGATATATACACGCACACTTTCAACACATGCCATGAAGCCAATCGTTTCTTTTTCCTTCCTAAAATCCAAATCCTATACCTCACTAACTCTTAACGCCAACCTCATACTTAACAATCTAACAACAGACCTACCCCACACGAAGTAACTAGTGGCTGACACTACATGCACTATACACTACACCCACAGATGAAAACTTCCTAAAATCCATATCCTACACCCCACTAATACTTAACGCCAACCTCACAATCAATCATTAATCTAACCATGCACCTATCTAACACGAAGCAACTAGGCGATCACATTAGATGCATTATACTCTACACCTACAGATCAAGATCCTCGCTCTCACTCTATACTTAGATAACAACAAGTGCAAGAAAAATGCCTTCCCACATTTATTTATTCCAATTTTACGAATTCAAACGACATTAGATACAACGCACACATCGACATAACGACACAGTCTTTCCCTCAACCCAGCCATCCCTCTATCCTTAGCTATTCCGTGCGAAAAACCAAATTTATAATCTTCCAACAGAATTTACAAACACCAAAATCGTATCATAGTCACAAATATTAACCAATCGCAAAAGCAAATCACATCCGCACGTTGTCTTCTTCACAAGCTTAGATTACATTTATAACCAGCGAAGACCAGTACTTAGTACTTGAGAAACATTGAAAGAGCTCAGCTCGCGTTTGAATTAAAACCATGGTCATATTACTTACAACTTAGATTTAAGACGTATTATCTTCCAATTAGTTATTATTAATATTGATCAGTAAATTTTGGGTTTAGTTTAGCTTTTAGTTAATTTGGGTATTAGATTTACAACAATTTTATAGTACATTCATACTAGAATTAAGAATATAGCCTTAAGATGACATTTGTACCCAACCAACAATATTCAATAAATCGATTTTCAAAAAAAAAAAAGAGATTACTAACCCGCTTAAACGCGCACTAACCCTAAGCGCATTTACTCCTAAGATCATTGCATCAAATTGTATCAAATCCATATTCATAAGTAATTTTCGATCAATAGCCACATTTTGTAATACACGATATTGAACACACTCATATCATTGTTAATTCACAACAACACGAACACCATTATTGATTTCAAATCAATTGCAAAATTTCATTTAATTCATAAGCCAAACATTGTATTTTTAACCATTTAACCATACATCTGCTTTAGTCATATCTAATCTTAAGACACTAGACACCTGTAATCAGAACCTCTTCTTTCTTATACTTCGTATAGATGAAACATATGCTTCACACCCTATGTTTTATCTAACGGGGGGGGTGTTACGTCTGGACCTTCAGTCCATACTCACCCTATCTCTATCTATTAGTAATACTTATTAGTTATTAGCTTATAGTAACTAGATACTCTTCTTCCCGCTCTCTTATTTCTTTCCGCTCTAACTCTGGATTCCCAGACTTAATCTGAGACAATGCATCCGGTGATGCTTATTGAACTTCGCATCACCTCATGCATCGTCAGCCACACGTGGCCCCCTTCCTGAACTCTTTCACGCCTCTTCCCTAGCTTTCCTGTTTCCTATCGGAACACCCGCTCTTCACTTCTTAACTTGATCTTAACTGGTAAACAGCTCTAGTAGATATTAGTAGATAAGCTTCTTGTACTTAGACTTAGACTTGATTGACTTGAATAAAAACTGTTATAAAGAGATCACTGAATTCTACGCAGAAAGTCTT
>JAEUYN010001510.1:0-21246 GCA_018257835.1 Euura lappo | reverse complement strand
GTAGGATGTAGGATCGTGGGGCAAATATTCCGTCACATGGGTCGCGAATAACTATTTTTTCGTACCGAAATTTTGAAATATCCACCCCTCGACGATACTGCGCGGCATCAGAGGGTCCTACAAGTACGATGTAGGTTCGTGGGACAGATATTCCCTCACATGTGTCGCGAATAACTATTTTTTCGGGCCGAAATTTTGAAATATCCACCCCTCGACGATACTGCGCGGCATCAGAGGGTCCTACAAGTAGGATGTAGGATCGTGGGGCAGATATTTCCTCACATGGGTCGCGAATAACTATTTTTTCGTACCGAAATTTTGAAATATCCACCCCTCGACGATACTGCGCGGCATCAGAGGGTCCTACAAGTACGATGTAGGATCGTGGGGCAGATATTCCCTCACATGGGTCGCGAATAACTATTTTTCGTACCGAAATTTTGAAATATCCACCCCTCGACGATACTGCGCGGCATCAGAGGGTCCTACAAGTACGATGTAGGATCGTGGGGCAGATATTCCCTCACATGGGTCGCAATTCACCATTTTTTCGTACCGAAATTTTGAAATATCCACCCCTCGACGATACTGCGCGGCATCAGAGGGTCCTACAAGTACGATGTAGGATCGTGGGGCAAATATTCCCTCACATGGGTCGCGAATAACTATTTTTTCGTACCGAAATTTTGAAATATCCACCCCTCGACGATACTGCGCGGCATCAGGGAGTCCTGCAAGTACGATGTAGCATCGTGGGGCAGATATTCCCTCACATGGGTCGCGAATAACTATTTTTTCGTACCGAAATTTTGAAATATCCACCCCTCGACGATACTGCGCGGCATCAGAGGGTCCTACAAGTACGATGTAGGATCGTGGGGCAGATATTCCCTCACATGGGTCGCGAATAACTATTTTTTTGTACCGCAATTTGGAAATATCCACCCCTCGACGATACTGCGCGGCATCAGAGGGTCCTACAAGTACGATGTAGGATCGTGGGGCAGATATTCCCTCACATGGGTCGCGAATAACTATTTTTTCGTACCGAAATTTTGAAATATCCACCCCTCAACGATACTGCACGGCATCAGAGGGTCCTACAAGTACGATGTAGGATCGTGGGGCAGATATTCCCTCACATGGGTCGCGAATAACTATATTTTCGTACCGAAATTTCGAAATATCCACCCCTCGACGATACTGCGCGGCATCAGAGGGTCCTACAAGTACGATGTAGGATCGTGGGGCAGATATTCCCTCACATGGGTCGCGAATAACTATTTTTTCGTACCGAAATTTTGAAATATCCACCCCTCGACGATACTGCGCGGCATCAGAGGGTCCTACAAGTACGATGTAGGATCGTGGGGCAGATATTCCCTCACATGGGTCGCGATTCACCATTTTTTAGTCGCGAAATTTTGAAATATCCACCCCTCGACGATACTGCGCGGCATCAGAGGGTCCTACAACTACGATGTAGGATCGTGGGGCAGATATTCCCTCACATGGGTCGCAATTCACCATTTTTTCGTCGCGAAATTTTGAAATATCCACCCCTCGACGATACTGCGCGGCATCAGAGGGTCCACCAAGTACGATGTAGGATCGTGGGGCAAATATTCCCTCACATGGGTCGCGAATAACTATTTTTTCGTACCGAAATTTTGAAATATCCACCCCTCGACGATACTGCGCGGCATCAGAGGGTCCTACAAGTACGATGTAGGATCGTGGGGCAGATATTCACTCACATGGGTCGCGATTCACCATTTTTTCGTACCGAAATTTTGAAATATCCACCCCTCGACGATACTGCGCGGCATCAGAGGGTCCTACAAGTAGGATGTAGGATCGTGGGCAAATATTCCCTCACATGGGTCGCGAATAACTATTTTTTCGTACCGAAATTTTGAAATATCCACCCCTCGAGGATACTGCGCGGTATCAGAGGGTCCTACAAGTACGATGTAGGATCGTGGGGCAGATATTCACTCACATGGGTCGCTGTTCACCATTTTTTCGTGCCGAAATTTTGAAATATCCACCCCTCGACGATACTGCGCGGCATCAGAGGGTCCTACAAGTACGATGTAGGATCGTGGGGCAGATATTCCCTCACATGGGTCGCGAATAACTATTTTTTCGTACCGAAATTTTGAAATATCCACCCCTCGACGATACTGCGCGGCATCAGAGGGTCCACCAAGTACGATGTAGGATCGTGGGGCAAATATTCCCTCACATGGGTCGCGAATAACTATTTTTTCGTACCGAAATTTTGAAATATCCACCCCTCGACGATACTGCGCGGCATCAGAGGGTCCTACAAGTAGGATGTAGGATCGTGGGGCAAATATTCCGTCACATGGGTCGCGAATAACTATTTTTTCGTACCGAAATTTTGAAATATCCACCCCTCGACGATACTGCGCGGCATCAGAGGGTCCTACAAGTAGGATGTAGGATCGACTGGGCAATATTCTCACATGTAGATTAAGACCGCTGTTGCACCGTACCGAAATTTTGGAAATATCCACCCCTCCAACGATACTGCACATCAGAGGGTCCTACGAGTACGATGTAGGATCATGGGGCAGATATTCCCTCACATGGGTCGCGAATAACTTTTTCGTACCGAAATTTTGAAATACCCACCCCAGCTTGATACCAAAAGCATCAGGGTCTACAAGTACGATGTAGGATCGGGGGGCAGATATTCACTCACATGGGTCGCGTGTAACTATTTTTTCGTACCGAAATTTTTAGTGACACACTGCAATCCGTCTATAATTTTCCCAAAATGGCACGGTGTTGGTTTGATTTTCACACTACTTGCTGGACCAATTCACACAACGCTTTGCACTGCTTTTACACCGATTTTACGCCAATTGCACACCTTATCTATTTAGATCGAAGTGTACCAACTTCTTTGAAAATGGAAAATCAATCACAATCATATCAAAGCTTATGAACCTAAAACTTGGTTATATCACTATTATGAAGTTCCGTAGCTCAGACGGTAGCGTCACTGCTTGCAAATTCGAACGACGGCGGTCGATCTCGACTCAGGTATCCCTTTTTTTTCTCGAATATCCGTTTTGTGTGAAATGGATGTAAAATCGGTGTAAAATTAGTCAAGTGTAAAATCAGTGTAAAATTAATTGGTGTGAAATTGGTGTGAAAGTAGTGTGAAAAATTCAAAACCACACCGTGCGATTTTGGTGTAATATTGGACACAAGATGGTGTTTTACCGAAATATCACCAAATTTACACCATTTTTAACTGTGTATTTTCGGTGTATTTTTGGCGTAACCGAATCCGCTAGGGAGAAACGCCTCTGTATCAGAATCGCAGTGACGGACACACGTATCTGAGTGACGGGTTGCGGGTCGGCAGGCGCACAACTTCTATATACCGTCAGTTTCTAGCTATGCGGGCCACTCGGGGCGCCTGAAACAGACAACTGTACGTACGTCCCATCATGTGCCGTACGTACAGTTGCCTGTTTCAGGCGCCCCGAGTGGCCCGCGTAGCTAGAAACTCACGTTATACGAATATTGATGGGATTGATACACAGACTGAATTTTTATGATCTTGTTGATTGGTACTTGGATAGATATATATATATATATATATATATACATATATATTTTATTGAGCGATTGATAGAGGAGATGGAAGAAGACGGACTTTTATTAAATGAATCCAGAAAATTGGATAAAAAATATATGATTGTAATAAATATCAATTTCATGAACGATTACATACGCAGGTGTATTACGAATCAGCGAAGTAATTAAGAAACAACAATAATATTTTTATAGACGATATTATCTTATCAAATGATCTTACATCGTTCGACGTATCTTCATTCTTGTTTCGTCGCACGAGTATTTTGGATCATTTGTTTAGAATTTTAAGAATGTGTGTGATTTGAAATTTGAATTTTTCACGCGAATTGAAATTTTATAATTTTTCTCATTATTATGGATTTGAATACAAGCTTAAGAATTTGTACAATTGAAAATCTGAAATTTGAAATTCTTACGTCAAGTGTAATAAAATTTAAAAGAATTTGTAGAATTTGAAGTTCGTATTTTTTTTTCGCATATTTCGAATGGATTAGAAATAGTTTGTAAAAAATATAAAATTAAATTTTTATTCGAAATAAAATTTGATTCATTTGTAAAATTTGTAATTTCTTTTCTTCGTGAACTAAAACAGGATTGAAAGAATTTTTGAAGTTATAAATTCGGCGTTTACGTGAATTAAATATTTATTTTCAATATTCTCTTTCAGTGTTAAAAATACATTATTGAAATAAAAATGTATTACATTTCGCACAAAATACTATTAGATCCATTTTTTTACATTTCAGTCTCTCTTATCATATAGGTTTTCAATAAATTAAGGAAATAATTTACAATAGCAGAAAAAATGAACAACATGGCTCATCGAGGAGTCGATATAAAATGAAAATCTAACTGTACAATAAAAAAAATTAAAAAAAAATTAATAATACTAATCATATTGCTTCATTTTGTTCGATTAATTGTAGCTCCTCATATCGTCCAACATGTTGTCCGATGAAGTCAACGTCAGACTCCGTTCCTCGTGCATTCCTTTAGCGTAATTTATCTGCTGTGAAACCTGTGGAAATATCACATTCAATCAATCACTAATCCAACTTCTGGCTAAAAAAAAATTGACCCTCAATTCTCACCCATTTGGCGACTTCTTCCGTGTCACACCTGACCTTAGGCCTTCTGAGTAACTCAGGACCGTCCAAATTGAGCAGAGCCCCAGATTCGGTCCTCGACGTTAGCTCAATATAGTACAAAGTCGTTCCGTTACTTTCGACTTTGTGAGTAGGCTGGCAATGCACCAAATCCGCGAGGCTTACTTCGGTAACGACCCCTTTAGTGCCGCCAGAGATGACCCTTATCCTCTCGTTCGACACCAGGACCCTCAAGTCCTCCGTTCCGCTTCGCAAACATTCATAGGCGACGAAAATCTCAGAGTAGTTACGATTGTTAATACTGTAAAGGAACTCCTGCCCCTCTGCCTGGTGGTTATTGTACGGCGGCAGGAGTCCCGCGGGTCCAGAAGCCACACGCGGAGGACGATCGCGTTTGGGAATCGCCCGATGCGCACTGAAACGTGGTTCGAAGCGATTTAGTGAAGATAAAATTCCCTGGGTCTGAAAATACTCACCTTCTACTCGTCTCTCTAACTGCGCTGGCTGTTTCTGTCGCGAGATCCAAGACCCCGACGACGGGTTTTGTGATCGTCCCAACCACGCCTTTTCCAAATCCGGTGAAGAATCCCTGGAAGATAAATCCGCGTTATTAATATCACGAATTAGACATAAGAAAGTCGAAAAACACACCGGAAAGCCTTCGTTCGCAGCTCCGTCGTAAGTTTGTTTGAAGATACTGGTCATACCGCCAAGCAGACCGAATCCGAGGCCTTTTAGGCCAGCTACGATGTGCTCGCCGCTGCCTGTAGTGTTGGCGCGGATCCTCTGTCTGGCCTCTTCGTGTCTTTCGTCGAGTATAACGCGGCCCAATCCGTCGGACAAAGACTCAGTTACTTTAGCTGCAGAGTTTGATATACCATGGGTCACATTTTTCACCAGGGTCTTGACACTGCCTTCGTAAATGAGGCCGGAGACTCCCTCGGAAACGTCGTTGACAAAGCCTAACGGATTTCCCAAGAAGTCAACGGACCCCAGGATCACAGCTGCTTGCCATTTCAATTCCTGGAAGAAATTGTCGTTGTAGATCAACTTTCAGTCTCATTCGACGATCTAGAACTTACATCCTTGTAATGTTTCACTATGGAATGCATCAGGAACTGGCTGCTTTCGAAGGGATGTTTTTTTATGAACGGTTCGAGCTCGATCGTCGCGTCTTCGAATTTGATCAGCGTCAATCCAAGTTTTCTTTTTATCGCTTGAAGTCTTGCGGGAAGCTTAGTCGTCGTTAAAACGCTCAGTCTCACCTAGAAACGTGAACAATTGTCAGTCTTTGTTTCAATCCACTCGAAAATCACCGATCATCGATTTCTCTCTCACCTGGCTCGGCACGAGCTTCAGCGTTCCGAAATAGTACCTAGTAGCATGAGCGGCGGAAACTTCGGATATGAATCTCTGTGCTTTGAAGTCGTTTTCGTCCATCGGAGCCTCGAGCTCGGATTTTCCAGCCCCGACGAAGGCAGCCAGTCTGAGAAGCAGTCGCTCTTCCAAATGCATGCAGAGTGGCTTCACGCTGACTATCAGATGCTTGTAGATCTCGGCGTTTTGATTTTTCGACGGCAGTTTTTCTGACGCTATGTGAATCGCTGGTCTGCTGTCCAGGTCCGCTCGCGATGACCTCGTGATGTTCAAAACGGTCGAGCACTGCGCCTCGAAGAGCTGATTGTCCACCTGCACGTCCTCCACACTCAAATCCAGCGCAGTACTCGCCGGAGATTGCATTAGCTCCAAGGCAATTCCGGCTAATCTCGCGAACAGAAGTTCCTCCGCTGGCCTTCGGGACACGATTGAGAGTCCTAATCCCGCCGGGAGTCTGACGCTCAGCTGCAATTCTCGGGTATCCGTGCTTTGTATCGTCGGCGCGACGTGAGTAGGCCGTTGGGTGATCGCGATATGCGACCAATCGCGTTCTTCGAGTAATGCGAACGTTTTTTTCTGTAATTCAATCGAGTTTTAATAGCGAATTCAATTCTGTTGGGAGTTTAAAAAAGAAACTCACTCTTTCTTTGATATCCAAGACTTGTAATACCCTGGTTGGTCCGTCGGTTGATACTCTAACTGATAGAAAACCTGACCCAGGCCGCAGTCTCTGTCTCCCAACGCATTGTTCAATAGGCGGAGGACTGATGTGTATTTGCGGACCGAGGACAGCTTCGCTCCCTATAAATTCGTGATTTTTTAAACATTGAATTTATTTTGGGGGCGGTAAAAAATTTAATAGAATAGGAATTACTGAATCGAGTTATCCTAGAGTGACAAAATTCTCGAGTTGACACCATGTGGCTTTTAGATTCGGAATTATTCAGCAACGATGCCTTTTTCAAACACACAGGTGGATTCATCGCAGAAATTCGAAGAGTAAATAGATATAAACGAAAGGGAAATAAACAGTGCCAACTCTTCTTTCTACTCAGAGATACCCGCGACTCGTGACAAGAATGTAACTGAGGATTAAAATACTGTAATACAAAGAACGGTATGAAAAAAAGAAAAGAAAAAGGAATTCATATCGAAAATAGGTGTGAAAATACATTAGAGTAAAAAAATCAGCACCTGTGTGTGTGATATACTAAAACTCTATACGTACACATTTGCCAGCGGGCAACGCCGCGCCCTGCAACATTTTATTACTAATTTAAATAATCTGAGTATGAAGAAAAACCTATCATCAAAATACTTCATCTTTTGGGGGCTGTAAGAAAGTGGAAATTCTAACGTAATTAATCGGGAATCGAACCTTCGTGGAGACCCATGAATCCGTCCTTTGACTGAACGCACATATTTTGATGAGCGCAGCACAGTCTACCGTCGTCGGTGAACAGCCAAGTCTGTGTCGATCTTCTCCTAGGATCCGGCCTTCTCAGCGCAAGGGCGCAATACGAAAATGGCTGCGGCGCAGTTCCGGCTATATCCAAAACTAGCACAGTGTCCGGCGCCCTAGAATGTTTGTCTCTAGGTGGACTGGAACCTGTTTGAAATTTCGTAAGAATTAATCCACAATTGAGCAAAGATTAATCATCGTCTTCACCTTCGTGCTGCAGTTGCCCGTCGCTGGTCATCCTCCAAAGCTGGGATCTTGCTCCGTACTGTTTCCTACGCAGAGCCACCCAGCCCCCGGGACCAGCCTCCAAGACCAGTCTCTGCGTCTCAACATCCAGCGGGTCTAGCCCGTTCTCTCTTGAACTGATATTGCCGTCGGCTTTAAACGTTCCTGGATAAAATTTTATCGGAGTTACATTCGTTGAATTATAACGAAGGATGGTCTTCAACGGTAAGTATATTACCTGCGAAAGCGATGTAGATGAAATTCTCGTAAGTCAAACCCCCCGTTTCCCCGAGAATATTGAGATCGTAAGACGCGGTGACCCCGCCGGGTGCCGTTACAGTTAGACTAGCTGCGTGAATTGGTTCGTCCAGGGCGTACGGAACTGAGGAGTGAGGCCTGACGGTCCATTGCTGGCTCTCTGCTATACCGGTCTGTAAATAAGAATCCAAAGTTACGAATCTGTGTCAGGGGATCTCTGAAAAATTTCAGACTCACTTGATTGATGACCAAAGGTACTTCTGAGAAGTTGTCCACCCTGATTGGTGGCGGCATTGTATCAGCGTCCGTGAACACGACGAAGTACGTGCTCTCCTGCAGGACTACATCGACCCTCAAGAAATGCATTTTCCCAGCTGTATCCCTGATGTTTATCGTCAAAGAGTGGTTTCCGTCCAGCCGAATGCCTCCCGACCACGTACAGTTGGACACGTCGATCACTCGCACGCATAAAAGCTGGTCCTTGTCCAGCCGAGGCCAATGGAATGGCATGTGGCAGTCCGGCATCGCCGTTATATACGTTGCTTGCGCGTCCGGGTGGCTCTGAAAAATTGAAAACCGCTTTAAAAACGAACGCAAAGCGCGTTGGAGACTTCGTTCTCACCACCGTTGTGGTAAAGCATCTCTGAGCCAATTCCAACGTGCAGGATGACCTGTTGTGCAATTGATATCTCGGGGACAGTGTGACGACGGTAGTGGCTCTGTATCTGCCTCTAGCGGCTCTGGTAGCGACCCCGATGAGATAGACGATGTCTGGTCTTCCATCCCGGAGGCTGACTCTGAGTCTGTGCACCTGGACTCCGAGTTGTAGATGGAATTGTTGGCACCACTGAGGAGCTCCGTGCGGATGAACGCCGGTCCCAACCCTGACGACTAGGGTCCTGCTGGCCTCCTCGTCGCTGAAGGAGAAGAGCAGGGGAGCCACCATCCGAGCTCTTTCGTGTTCTTCGAACTGCCCGGCAGCTTCCACGCCCACTCCTTCTTGTCTGAATACTAACGGCAGTCCCGTTTTATTTATTATCCAATACGGAGCGGTGATGTTGATCCGTAACGCTGATCCTTTCTCCACGACCACAGCTGCATGGAGGAACAATATTCTGCCCGAGGAATCGGAGAGCCGCATTCGGCCGGTGAAAGAGCTGCTGTTTTGCGGAAGCAGCAGCTGTAACGAGACATGGGATCGTTATACTCTCATATAATCTAATTGCTATCTATAAATTTTTATCCCCTTACAGTTCCGGCACCGGAGTACCCCTCCAATTGAATACTGATCTCCAATTGTCCATCGTTGTTCGAAGTGTGAAGATCGGCGTTACTACCAGGAGGTATTCTCCCGCTCTCGGAAGCCACGGAGTAGGAAATCTCGTGCGGCAACAAATTGGACAAAGTAATAGGGGCCAGGAACAAGATGGAGTGAGCTGGCATCGTTGGAGTCGTCTGGCTAGCATCAGCCGGGTAGTTATCCCGTCTTATCGTGACGCACATTCTGTGGGGCAAAGAAAACTGTTGAACACCACCGAACGATACGAGAAGAACCGTTTCTGAACCGCTTACCTGAATATATGATTTTGGTTCGTCTTACATGTGGTATGAATTTCGCTAACTTCAGACGGTTTTTTAACCATCGACCAATCTATCGGCTCTAAACAAAATTGGAATAATCGATTCGGGTATACGGGCCGAAGCCACATTTGCGCTCCGGTGTGCGTTAGCGGTATTGATATCACAGTTTGGGCAGCGACTTGTAGTACTTTTCCGACCATGGATGAAGAAGACGGAGAAACTGCAAGAGAAAACGATTATTTGCTGACTATTAAGAGTCCAAACTACCCAGAGGGTAGATACTAACATCCGTGGTGATCGGTGGGCTTCTCGAGCTTAATTTCAACCGCATAATTGAGCTTGTTGATGACTTGTAACGCCGATCTAACGGTGACTAGTTTTCTAGCCGATCCCTCGAGCTCGACAGCAAAGACGACCCTGGCCCTAGGGGTCATGAGTTGCATCTGGAAACGAGACGCAAATTTTTTATTGCGTTCAGAGAACGTTGATTCTGGTCAACTGCTACCTGTGAGCTACCGATAACGTCGGCATTAGCGTGACGGAAGTATATTCCCACCCTGTCTACAGTGACAGGGTCAACAGGTCTCCAACCATCGACGGAAACGGCGACTTGATGCCGTCTAACGATGTGCGTAGAGTGGTGGCGCAACTTTCCCCTGCCTTCGAAAGTAAAGGGTATAGTTTCTCCCGGGGAAACTTCTACCCAAGTCATATCTAACTCGAGTATATTGTCTCGTTTGGAGGTGCCGCTGACCTCGCTGACCGTGTCTGTGGTAGCGATGATTGTTTTGAACCATAATTTCGAGCCAGTTTCGTTCTTCAAAGCAAAAGGAACGAACGGCGATCTTCTACGATACCCTGGAGGGCTTCCGAAAGGTTTAATCAGCAACGAATCTTTGTTAGACAGGTAATAATCTTGCGTCCAATTGTCCTTTACCAGTTTAACAAGCTCCACAAGAGTCGATGTTACGTTAACGTTAACCGAGTCCTCAGAGTTTATCGATATCTGAAGCCTCTTCAGAGCTAACGAGTTCGTGAGGGTCTGTTCCCACTTGAAGATTGCTCTCCAAGGTTCTATGAAAGGCTCCCAGCCACTGAGAACTCTGTTGTAATAATCGACGCTAAAATTCGCCGAGGCAACGCCAGGCCCTGGTAACGATTGCCTCAGGGAGAGTTCGGTCATTGTCATTTCCAACAGAGGGACATCCGCGTCTCTGCAGTCGTCGATGATGCAGATCCTCAAGCAAGGAGTCTGCAGTTCCATCGCTTGAACGAAAAGAGCGTTACTCGTGCTTGGCTGAGTGTTGGGAACTGCGTTTTGGGTCAGCCACAATGCAGCGTCGTCGAGCTGCCCGTTACAGCGATCCAGTGCCGCTTCGCAATCGGTTTCTGCAAAACCAAGAGCTGATAGTTTCATAACGTGGCTTTTAGCGTTTGCCGGAGGTTCGTTGGACCTTTGCTTCGCCCATAGAGTCTGTTTCGGCAGAGAACTGAGCATTCTTGTGAACATTGTGATGTCGTGATAACTCAGTCTCACACTCAAAGGCTGCAGTTGGATCTCCAGACACTTTTCCTGCGTCAGATCAAAACTGGCCCCCACAGGGTCGATGATGGACAGAGCGGTCTCGTCCTCCAGCCCAAGAATACAGGAGAATAATTCGCACCGAGATAAGTTACAGGACAGGGGCTTCTCTCCGTACTGTGGCGCCGATCTGTAGGCCAGGACTGTGGTAGATTTTAATATGACTGCATTCGTGTCCCACAGGGAAGTGTTCTCTACTATGACTAGCTCAGAGTCTGTTATATTCAGTTTCAGCTCAAACGGAACATTGCTAGCGGCGTTACTATCGTCGTTTTCCTGTCTCACGACCGTCGGAACGATTCCGAGAACCGGATCGGGCTCCGGAGCGTTTAGGAACAGAAAATCTTTCACGGCTTCCCACCAATCCAATATTGCCGTCAGTCTCATGCTGTGCAGAATAATCGTGGTAGCGACGTTGTTCCTTCGCCTTCTGTGATGAACCTCCGCCTGCACGTGGTTTTCTATGCCTCCAGAGTTCCTCAAAGGCTGTAGAATGCTCGTGAAGACGTTTGACCTGTGGTTTACCGGCTCATCTTGGAACCTGGTGTCGGTTACCAGAACTTCTTGGGAGACCAAGTCTATGTCTTGCGATCCGTCACTCAGCGAATCCAGGGTGAGCCTCGACTTGATGAAATTAACGCAAGCCAGCGCAGCCAGTCCGTGGTTTGGATGAAGCGCAACTGTAACGTTGACCAGTTCCAAGCTTATGCACGACTTTGTCCAAACTTTCTCAGACGAGTCTTCGGGGTTGGTGAAATACTCGTCCGGATTGGTCAAATCTTGCATCAGCAATCTGAGATCGTCCAGGTTCTCGCCGATGTTGTATGATAGGAGTCCGCGAATGAGCATGTACTGAGCCGGGTCCAGCGCACAGTCCATCGTGGATAGAATCCCATGGACACTCCAGTCGGGAAAATCTCTGCTGATGTGAGTGTCCAGGTTCCTCTCAACTTGGAGCTTCAGATGGCACTTTTCCGTCAACAGAGAAGGCCCCAATTTCTCAACGCAGAAACTACCGATGTTAAAAACGTCTATGCTGTGATTATGATCGTCCGATTTGAGCCTCTTAGCGGTGTAGACGTCCATGTTGAGTAACTCCAGCAGCATAACGTCTATCAGACAAGTCTCGACCTTGTCGGAGAATTCGAAGGAGTTGTGGGCGCTCAGCTCGCCGAGATTGAGGAGGATCAGTTCCTCCGACCTCGAGCTTACCGGCAGCAAAATTACCGGAGCTCCGGCGTGAAGTTCCAGGGATAAACGCATGTCTCTCTTGTTCAAGTCGACCAGAGTCCCTCCGTCAGTTCTAAGATTAACCATGACCGATCTTAGCTGAGAAAAATGACCGAAAAAGGCCTGTAATTCTGCGAGAAATCTTTGCGTGTGTACGTAGTGAACAGCCGACATCTTCAATTTGAGTTGTGCGTCGTGGGGTCTATCCTGAGTGTCCGTGTAGCTCGAGTATTGAAAATTGAGCGCTTCTCTGCCGGAGGATAGAAACCTCTCCCGATAAAGTCTTCCGTGCGGAGTCAAGTCTAGTAAAGACATGGATCCAAGAGATCCTGATATTTTAGTCTTGTCAAAAGACTTGAGAATGTGAACGCTCGCGTTGGACACGTTAGCTTTGGCTATTTCTCGCTCCAGTTGGGTCAGTACCAGCGTCAACGATCTCACTTCCACCTCTATTTCGGAATCCGACGGGAAATCATCGGCCCCATCGACCTGATCAGAGTCCGAAGATTCTTTGTGCAAAGGTTCGTGTTGACCCGAGTCGATCGGAGCTCCGACCCCCAGAAAGTCGAGCACAACCATCCACGATTCAACGCTGACGACTAGATCAAGACAGTTGAAGTCTATGCAGATAGATTTTCTCTCGACTTTCTCACCCACGACCATTGGGTTCGATTGGGTCATTGTTATGCTGATCAGGACCAGATTCTCCTCGCTAACAGCTCCGCCGGGTGAAGGAGGCGGAGTGTTTGGTGTATTAATTTGTGAAACTGGCTGCCTGCGCCAATGCGCAGGTACGGCACCATACAGGGTGTCTGTTTCTAATCGGTCTGGCAAGCTGCCTCTGCCATAGTCGTTCTTCCATCTTTGAACGTACACCAGGTCGGGGCAAGACTTTGAAACACCAGCCGGAAGCCTGGCTCTGATCGGAGCGGAAGACTGCATCATATATCGATGCCTAGATCCGACGGGGCAGAGAAGGTCTTCCATGAGTAAAGATTTGAGGGCTACTTCCACGGTGGATTCAAACTTCTTTAGTTTTTCATACTTTGCGACAAAGTCTCTCATCGACAAGTCAACCAGAGGTTGTTCGGAATTGTCTTGTTTCAGTTCGACGCTGAGGACAGGCAATTCGAAGAGAACCTTTATAGAGAGGTCGAACTTTTCCGAGTAGTTTGATACTTTCGCGCTCTGTATTTTCTGCTCCGTCGCCACTGGCTCGATTTTCGGGGCGTAAACCAGTCTGTGAATTGTGTCCAAGAGTTGCTCGTATTGACCCCTAGACAATGATACTTTTAGCGGAGTGACCACAGTCCCACGGACCTGAATAACAGGATTACTTGGGAGCTCCGGTTCCAGGGGAAAACTGGGGGTTCTGGGCAGATATCCGTGCTCCTTTTCCACGATTATTCTCAGCACTGTATCGTGAAGAATAGGCTTTCCGAACTCCTTGCAGCAGTACATTTCTTCTGCTCTAATCGGCGAGCTTCCGCTGACCGGATTAGCCTTCAGGGAAGTGTCTAACGAGTATAAATTCATGTCCCGAACTTCCAAGGTCAGCCTTTGCTTCGCAGTTGAATCCAGCGGCGGGTCGTGCTGCAGAGACATAGTTCCGAGATGGGCGACGAAGACTTGTGTGCTGTGAGCTGATCTGGGCAAGACTAAAACCGGACTGTCCAGAACAGCGTCGAGCTTCAGAGACAGAGACCCGCAATTGTCCGAGCCATCGAAAGACAGACTCGGCAAACGTTTTCTGGGCGGGACGTTCCATTCCTCCGCATTGACCAATCCGATAGCCATATCCGTGGCGGCCGCTCCTATCTGTCGCGCAAAGTTACTTAAATACTGCTTGAATTCGTCCGCGCAAGAACGCAGCTCGGATATCAGATGAGGGGCGTGGGTGTACCAGACACTTCCAACTCTGATCGTGACCTCGGCCAGTGTCTCGAGGCTCTCGGACTGCGATAATTGCCTGTAGCTTCGGTTCACAGAGAACCTAAACGCCTCCGGTTGACTCGATAGACTCGGAAAATGCTCCAAAGGGTGATGCGGAGGGTCCGCGATAGGGTCCCTTCCCACGCTCACTATTCTTTGATGCATTTTTCCCGTCAGGGTTTGATCCAGTACTTGAAGGCCTCCCAGAGACCCTGAAACCAAATTATTGGCTCCCAGGGTCGCCTGGATTCTGGCATCGGACATAGTCGCCGTGGCTATCTTCTGGCCGATCAATTGGCTGTCCTGAATGACCGCTCGCAGGAGCAGTATATTCAATCTGTGAAAATCAAAGGTGATTTCCGTTCTGACCAATTTCTTTTTTTCTAGAGCCTGGTTGGCGAGCGATCCGAGTCTTTCGGACCTTTTGTGTCGTGATTTGTGGATCGGAAAGGCTCTCCGAGCGAAACCTATGAGCTCGACGATCGTTTCCTGATTCGCAATTATGTCCAAGTTGTTGAATTGTATATTAGCAACACGGAGATTCTCCGAGGCGTCGTCGACCAGCATCAACTCGACCATGATCAGAGCCTCAGAGTCTAGTTGATCCAATCCGATGAAGGAATTAGTTTTCGGAGGGCTTGGGTTCCTCGAATCTCTAGCCAAGGTGGAAAGCGCTCTGGTCAGAGCAACGGGGGACGTTAATCTTCTGGGTAAAGTTGGGTCCGGGGAGCCTGGAGACACAGGAGAAGTTGGAGAAGTTGGCTCCGAGTCTCGCAAGCTCCCCGACACACTGTCCATTCCTACGTGCTTGTGGCTCGCTACCAGGAGTTCGAAGTCTGGACCGAACTCCTGCAAGGCGTCAACCAGGAGCAGACTGTGGACCGATAGCGAGGCGCTCAGATCCGCGGGCCTTTTGCTCAGAGATATCCTGACCCCAGAAACTTGGAGTTCTGCGACGCTCCGTCCCCTGGACTGAAGCTCAAAGGTCATTTGGTCGATTATGAACTGGATCATCATCAACCGAGTCAAAGTTCGGTCCGGGCTTTCCTCCTTCTTTGGACTCCCAGGCTCTAAGTTGACCGGGTTCCCCCTCTCGTTTTCCGAAGCGTTAGATAACTGGAGAAGCAAGTTGTACATGGAGCGAATAGCCTCGACTTTTTGTTCATTCACGTGCACCACGAGCCTCGGAAGATTCCCAGAAACGGTAATGGAGGGAAACTGCGGGTCCGTGGTCGTGACTACGCGTCTTTCAATCTGAAGCGAAATGTTGAACCTCTCCAGGACGTGTAAGCTGGACATTCCCCTGGTCCTGGCGTGCTTCCAGTGGTCTCTAACTTTCCCAACTAGTACTTGGAGGTCGGATAAATCGACAAAGTACTGATCGTAGAGTCTCTGGTGCAGCGCCGCGTCCGATATGCCCTGAACATCCTGCAGGGAGTCGTTTTCCTTGCTTCCGGGTGGCGTGGAACAGGGCGTGACGTACTTTTCGTCGTCGTCGCTGTTTGACGACCCGGGTCTGAGTATAACTTTACTGCTCTCTGTGCCGTTTGTGAGATGCAGTCTCCCAAAGTCGACGACAATCACCGCGGCGTTGGAGTCCGTGAACCTTTCGACCAGCAATATCTGGGGCGCGGAAATATCGAACTGTAGATCCCACGACGCTCGCTGTACCAAATCGCCTTCTAAAATCTGTTCCCAATTCTTCATCAGCTGTTTCCTCGTTCTGCGTTTCATAGCTTGTAATCTTTGGTTCGAAGCGTGTCTGTAAGGCTTACACGTGAAATCTATCAGCCATCGCATGGCGATTGGATTATATACAACGTCCAACGATCTCGAATTCACTTGCAAAGAGTGGTCAGTGTTCGTGTGAAACGGTTTCTTCTCGTAAATCAGTTCGAACAACGGTTGCGTCGGCTGGGTCGGTAGCTTGTCGGAAGAGCCTCGCAACCGGTTCGTAGCAACGGAGGTAGTCTGTGGCTGCACCAGAACAGGAAACGTGGAATTCTCCGTCAAATAATCGTGCAGATACAAAGCCCCCAGGCTGATAGAAAATTTGTGCGACCCGGACCTGGGTCTGGACTCGTAGTTGAGGTGAACCTTCTCGAATTGCAGTTCCATAACAGTTTTTATGCTATCTCTGTCTCCCTCGCCAGTGCAGAGGCGGACCGCGCCTTTGGACAGTGTGAAATTAAACTGTCCAAAGACTGTGTCTCTCCTGATCAGAGTATCGTCGTCCATAGTGTCGGCTAACGCGTCGAGGAGCTCTCCCTCGAAGGTGGATGACCCCTGGATGTTGTTGTTCGAGGTCTTCGAGTACCAGCCCCACCACTGGGGGAACCACTGCACGAGCATGCCTCTGGCTTGGGGAGAGGCTGGAGTGGTAGCCTGGGGTATTTTCGGCGGTCTGACCCTGGCCATCGCCAGCTCTCTGAGTACTCTCAACTCGTCGAAGCTTCGTTCCAGTTCGATCGTGTCCTTGAATTGTTTAACTTCCGTCGCCAGGGCCGTGGTAGGAGTTCCCAGCAGCTTGGCGCAGGCCTCGACGTAGAGAACGTTCTGTTTCCCTCTCTGAATAACGTCCTCCCAGGACAACTTCGCCCTCAGAGTTTCGTTGCCCATGTGACATCTAGCGGCGTATCTCCACCATTCCTTAGGAGCCTCGTGGATCGAGATATTGGGCCTGCAACGTCGCTGACGCTTCTGACGATCGATGTCTTCCAACATTTTGATGCATTTCACGATCTGTTCGTACTGCCACTGCGCATAGAGACTCAATATTCAACAGATACCAAAGACGATTGATTCAGAGATCGTTCGAAGACACTCACGTCGGTGATGGACAACGGAACCTGATCCAACAGCAGATCCACTATCAACCTCGGCTTGCTGATGGAACGCAACGGTCTTTCAGATCTGTCTCGTTTGATATGCGCCCTGGCGCTCACAGGCGACAGTATGTGGACGTGTTTTGCCTTTTTGGACTCGCTCATCGCGATCTGAAAACGGTCAATGAGTTAATACAAAGACGTAGAAGTTATTATTCTGGAATCTGTGTGAAACAATGAATTAGTATACATATACTATACTCACAGCCAGATCGCCGAGGCTCAGGCTACCTAGGAATTCTTCCTTCTTCAAATGGTCCCAGTACACACTGAGGCCGTCGAGTTCCATGAGTTTGAACGAAGCATCCCCCAGGTTCCAAGAAGTTGATCCTGGTATCCAGCTGGCGTCGCAACTCTGCGTAGTCAGAGCTCCTATGGTAACGCCAAAGGCGACTCCGGTACCTGTGCAACAAAGAATATCCCAAAGTGATAACGGAAGCTGTTAAGTCAGTCATCGCTGGTTCCAAAGGGAACAATAACTCAGGATTTGAGTGGCACATTGATCTTGAGAGTTGTAATAATTCAGAGTAATTAATTTAATTCAACGTAATTGTTTTAATTCAGACTAATTATTCTCAGTTCAACCAAATTCAACTTCAATTCAAACTTCAAGTCAATTCGATTTCAACTTCATTCAACGTCATTCGACTTCAATTTGAGTATACTATATCTGAATATTTCAAGTAACTTCTTGAACTTGTATTTTCTGTGAATTAAACTTAATTCAGGTAATTCTCTCTGATTTCAGTTAATTCTCATTGATTCAGGTGAATTGGGAATCAATTCATGGACTAATGGCACCTCAATTCAACGAGTTATTTTCCCCTCGGTCTTCCCGCTGTACTCACCATCCTGCGACGATAGGCTAACGTCATCTTCATACCTAAAGTGTACATCCTTTATATTAAGCTGCAAGTTTTCAATGATGTTCGTTACTAGCGAAGTTCCGTAATTCAACCAGGAACTATAACTCGTGGCGTAGTAGCCAGGCTCGCGCTCCGTATCCGCTCGCCATCTAGCCTCCAGCATATCTAATCTACTCAGTTTGTACTCCAGGGCGGCGTGCTCCTCCGCCTCGTTGTCGAACTGGAATAAACGATGGAATTAGGACACTGTTGAAACGGTCAAAGCTCAGAGCTCACCTCGTCCAGACAAATCGGACCAGCGACCAGGTACAATTGCTCTATGACTATGACCCATGGCGCGGTTCGAATCTGGGTAACGGGAACGTGCAGTCGGACCTTGCCCACGAATCCCGCCTTTATTTCAACCGGGAATCCTATGTGTCTCAACGCGTCTCGTTTCAGGGGAAGATTCTCCAGCTCCACCTCGCCTGAGGACACAGTCGATGACGGACAGTGGGATCGGTCGATAATTACGGTTGGAAGGATTTGGGAGACTTTTTTTTTCAAGTTCAGAAGCGATTATCTCGTTCAGAGTATTTTTTTTCATACGATAGAAGAAAGTTTTCGGACATAACCTCTCACCTGACAGCAGAGCGATGCTGAGTTGATCGGTGTTTAAATTCTCCACGTATTTTCCCAGGTAGTTGTTCAGTACCCAGGCAACGAGTCCTTCGAGCATGGTGAGAGTGGGTTTATTTAATTAATGATCGTGAATTGAAAATGATTGATGTCTTGTTAGACACATAGCAGGATTTATGTATTTTCTTAATAATTGTCTAAAGTCGACATTTTATTACGAGTTACGTATTATCTACGTCGCGTTTAGGTCTTTCTACAGAGTAATATACGTTTTATGAATAATATACAGTTACTTTTTACAACTCGTTTTAAAATAAATACACCTAACTCTATCTCACGTATTTTACAATCATTCAATCACAATTCACAAAACCAACACCCAGATCTGTTTGAGAACCACTGAATACTCGAAATGCTCGAAATGTGCACGAGATACGGGAGCATAAACAATGAACATATAGTAGAAGGAGACGTATCGTCAAAGAAAAGGGTGTCTCGCGGTGTAGGGAGCGTTGCGAACAGTCGAGAACCTCAGAGATTCAGACGTCGCCCCACGGGAAGTAAAAAAGGCGCCGAAGGTAAGTTAACTAGGTTAGGTTCGGGTCATAGTATTCGAATACAATTGTAATGCAACTAATTCTGATTTCCTCGGTTTCAACGAGGATATTGTCGCCTTCGAGAAGTGGAAGCGAGTCGCATCCGCTAATAATTTTCAATTATCGGACGAAAATCCACCAGAATCGGACGAAAATACTGTTGAAGCTAAAATGGGGGGATGTCGTAAAGTGGGATTTCGATACATTGAGTGAATCATATCGCACCACATAACTCGGAGCGGCGAATGGGCCGCAGCTTCTAACGGAAGAAGCAGATTCATACGACTCACGTCGGTTAAAGCTGAAGATTTACAGAGAGGACTATATCGCAGTATAAAAATGGAAATGTTACTGAACAGTCGGCCACAGTGAATTTCGGTGGAGCCCAAATCCGCTCCTCTTCTCTCAGCGGCACAGTGAATTTCGGTGGAGCCCAAATCCGCTCCTCTTCTCCCAGCGGCACAGTGAATTCCGATGGAGCCCAAATCCGCTGCTCTTCTCCCAACGGCATGGTGAATTCCGATGGAGCCCAAATCCGCTGCTCTTGTCCCAACGGCATGGTGAATTCCGATGGAGCCCAAATCCGCTGCTCTTGTCCCAGCAGTATGGTGAATTCCGATGGAGCCCAAATCCGCTGCTCTTGTCCCAGCGGTATGGTGAATTCCGATGGAGCCCAAATCCGCTGCTCTTGTCCCAGCGGTATGGTGAATTTCGATGGAGCCCAAATCCGCTGCTCTTGTCCCAGCGGTATGGTGAATTCCGATGGAGCCCAAATCCGCTGCTCTTCTCCCAACGGCATGGTGAATTCCGATGGAGCCCAAATCCGCTGCTCTTGTCCCAGCGGTATGGTGAATTCCGATGGAGCCCAAATCCGCTGCTCTACTCCCAACGGCATGGTGAATTCCGATGGAGCCCAAATCCGCTGCTCTACTCCCAGCGGCATGGTGAATTCCGATGGAGCCCAAATCCGCTGCTCTTCTCCCAACGGCATGGTGAATTCCGATGGAGCCCAAATCCGCTGCTCTTGTCCCAGCGGTATGGTGAATTCCGATGGAGCCCAAATCCGCTGCTCTTGTCCCAGCGGTATGGTGAATTCCGATGGAGCCCAAATCCGCTGCTCTTGTCCCAGCGGTATGGTGAATTCCGATGGAGCCCAAATCCGCTGCTCTACTCCCAGCGGTATGGTGAATTCCGATGGAGCCCAAATCCGCTGCTCTTGTCCCAGCGGTATGGTGAAATGTGCCGTAGCCCAAATCCGCTGCCCTTCTCCCTGTGGGATAGTGAAATGTGCCGTAGCCCAAATCCGATGCCCTTCTCCCAGTGGGATAGTGAAATGTGCCGTAGCCCAAATCCGATGCCCTGCTCCCTGTGGGATAGTGAAATATGCCGTAGCCCAAATCCGATGCCCTTCTCCCTGTAGGATAGTGAAATATGCCGTAGCCCAAATCCGATGCCCTTCTCCCAGTGGGATAGTGAAATGTGCCGTAGCCCAAATCCGATGCCCTTCTCCCAGTGGGATAGTGAAATGTGCCGTAGCCCAAATCCGATGCCCTTCTCCCTGTTGGATAGTGAAATATGCCGTAGCCCAAATCCGATGCCCTTCTCCCAGTGGGATAGTGAAATGTGCCGTAGCCCAAATCCGATGCCCTTCTCCCTGTGGGATAGTGAAATATGCCGTAGCCCAAATCCGATGCCCTTCTCCCTGTGGGATAGTGAAATGTGCCGTAGCCCAAATCCGATGCCCTTCTCCCAGTGGGATAGTGAAATGTGCCGTAGCCCAAATCCGATGCCCTTCTCCCTGTGGGATAGTGAAATATGCCGTAGCCCAAATCCGATGCCCTTCTCCCTGTAGGATAGTGAAATATGCCGTAGCCCAAATCCGATGCCCT
>JAEUYN010001509.1:0-261049 GCA_018257835.1 Euura lappo | reverse complement strand
GATAAGGAATCAGCCGCAAGGGTGGGTGGTACGGGGGGTTCGCGTGCGCTTGTTGAAAAAGGATGCTAATAGACAGGCTATTTACTCGAGTGTTGATTAACCAATACTTGTTGTTTACCCGTTATGGGACAGATTACCACGTGCGGGCGGGGTCAGGCAGGGCGACGACCTTGCTTCAGCTAGGCAGAGGTCTGGGTATACCTGCGGTACAGACCGACGATTCGCGGCAACCTGTTTTCGCGATTAACGAAGGGGCTAGCACTTCGGGCGTGAGACCGGGTGCGTTAAGTCAAATCAGACGTAATTATAACAGCGACGATAACGACGACTACGACAGAGACAGTGACAGTGACAACGACGTTACCGTGGACGAGTCGATTACTACCGAGAGGGTGAGCGAGAGTGACAGCGAGCCAGAAGCTTTACCGCCGGGGAATCGTTTTGAAATAGTTTCCGAGTCGAATCGGAAATATCTTCGCCGGTTTAAGCTTCACGGACGGGAAATAAGTTTGAAAATTCGGATTCCGGAAGCAGGCGTAAACATCGTGGCGTGGTTAGAGGGTGCATTTAAGGATCTGCATACCTACGTCACGAGAACCTGCAGCGCTACGGATTATATAGGTTTTATGGTCAACGCGGCCAGTTTTAACGAAGGGTCGGCGTGGTTGTCGTTTCGGCCGGTTCGGGATTCTAATTTCCGTGACCTCTGGCAGCTGGTAACCAGTGTGACGCAGAGTGCCTCTGCAATCGGAGTGGATCACGAGTTTACGATTATTGTTACCACCGTTAGCGTACCGCTGGGACGTGGGAGGGTTAATCCCATAACGCATTTGGGTGTCATGAAAAAGTCAACCGTCGACATTATCAACGATGACGGATTGTGTTTACCGCGCGCGATCGTCGTAGCCATAGCTCACGCGTTGAGAGGTCCCCGACGGGAAGGAGCTCTGCACGATCGGTACGAGAGTATCAGGAGGGCAGGTTCGAAACTTCAGCGCGAAGAAGCCCAAAGACTGGTGCGAGAGGCCGGTGTTGATATTCCCCGAGATGGCTGCGGTATTTACGAGCTTACCCGTTTCCAGGAGTATTTGGGGCGGGAGGGGATGGCGATAGTTGTATACACGGTGGGTCAACTCGGTAACGGAGAACCTCATTTCTACGACGGTTCCGCAACTCTGCTTGAGGACGGAGTTATGATACGTTGCCGTTTGAATATTCTCTACTACGGTAGAGAGCGTCATTATTCGACGATAACTAATATAACCGGGGCTGCAGCTGGTCAACTCTTTTGCGAACCCTGCAACAAGAAATATACCGGGAGACTTGAGCATCGTTGCTCCAATCAATGCCCGCAGTGTCTCGCAAAGCCACCATGCGCGCCAGGGTTGGCACAAGTGGTTATGTGAAAGCTGCGGTCGCGTCTTCCGCGGAGAAGCGTGTCTGCGAAACCACCGCGAAATCGGTTCTTTTACCAAACAACGCAAGGTTTGCGATGTATTGCGTATATGTGGTAATTGCACGCGTCTCGTAAACCTGTCGAAGGGTCCCCACAAATGTGGTGAGCGATATTGCTTGACCTGTTGTACCCACCGTGCCTACAATCATTTTTGTTTCATGCCACCGCTAAAGGCTGACGACAAGCCGAGTCGGTATATTTTTATATTTTACGATTTTGAGACGCAGCAGAACACGACGGTCGATGGAGATGAAACGACGAACATCCACGTGCCCAATCTGTGCATAGCACACCAGGTATGCACGGATTGCATCGATGATCTCGATATTGCGAACGGGTGTACTAGCTGCGGACTCAAACGCGAGTTTATATTCAAAAAAGATCCTGTTGGGGAACTTGTAGAGCTTGCGACTCGGCCTGTCCACGCCTTCAAACGGATCGTATGTATCGCTCATAATGCTAAGGGGTTCGACGCTCAGTTCATCTTGCGTCATTTGGTTGAGCGCAACGCTGAACCACCGAATGTTATTTTGAACGGAAGTAAGATCCTGATGCTGGAAACGGGAAACTACTTGTCTATGCCCCTCTCCGCGTTGCCAAAAAGCTTCGACCTCCCGCCAAGTATCGCAAAGGGTTTCTTCCCGCATTTATTCAATATCCCGGAAAATGCCGATTACGTGGGTCCGCTTTCACCTGCAAACTTCTACTCGCCGGATACGATGAGTACAGCTGCGCGTACCGAATTCTATACTTGGTACAACGAGGCGGTCCGGGAGACTGGAGAGTTTAATTTTAGGGTTGCACTCGAGACATACTGCCGTTCGGATGTGGATATTTTGCGCCGGGCGTGTATCGCGTTCCGCAAAATATTCCTGACGTGCGGCGGAGTGTGTCCCTTCACGGAGGGTATGACTATAGCGTCGGCGTGCTCAGCTGTCTATCGTAAAGGCGATCTCAAAGCAGACACGATAGGAATCATACCGCCCAACGGTTACAGACTCGCGGACAAGCAATCGCGCAAGGCTCTTCAGTGGCTCGCGTGGAAGGAGCAAGAATTAGATATAGAAATCATACACGCGGGCCGGACGCGTGAATTTCGAATCCCTGAGACAGGGCGGCCTGTGGACGGTTATTACGTGGCGGACAATGGTACGCGTCACGTATTCGAATTTCACGGCTGTTTCTGGCACGGGTGTCGCGAGTGTTACAGCATAAACACCGACCGCCGCAACGTCGACGGCGAAACGTTGGATAAGCGGTATGAAGAGACGCGCGCCAAGACCGCTAAAATGACAGCGTTCGGTTACGCCGTTACCGAGATCTGGGAGTGCGCGTTTGACAGGCTTCTTAAAGAAAACTCGCAGATGCAGACTTGCTTGGAAGTCGAGGCATTGATAAACGCTGCTTCCACGACCGAGCCACTGAACCCGCGCGATGCGTTTTACGGTGGCCGCACGGGTAACACTTCGCGTTACCACGAGGTAGCTACAGACGTAGATGGTAACGCGCTAGAGGAGATCCGTTATGTGGATGTATACTTGGTACGCTTTACGTACGCTATACGCTATACGCTATACGCGGTACGCTATACTTGGTTCGCTTTACCCGTACATCTGTAAAACCGGTCGTTACCCGGTCGGTCACCGCATTGTATACGTCGGCGAGAGTTGTAAACGATTGACAGGCGCGAGCGGTACAGATGTTTCCAAGATCGAGGGGGTGGTCAAGTTTACCGTGCTACCGTCGCAGGACCTCTATCATCCGGTCCTACCGTTACACATGCACCACAAACTCATGTTTGCGTTGTGTCGTACCTGCGCTGCGGAATTACGCCAGACCGAGTGTCCGCACGACTTGGCGGTACAGCGACAGTTCGAGGGGACCTGGATTTCATTGGAGGTCCAGGCAGCCGTGAAACGAGGCTACAAGATCGTCGACGTGAGTGAAATTTGGCACTATGAGAAGTTCACGCGTCTCGACCCCTCTACCGGGGAGGGTGGTCTTTTCCCGACCTACATCAACGCGTTCCTCAAAATTAAGGCAAGCGGTTGGCCCGCGGGCGTCGTCGATGCGGTCGGGCAAGACGAATACCTTTCTAGGTACGAGCGGGTCGAGGGTATACGACTGGACCGCACTAAAATAGCAAAAAACCCCGGACTACGGTTAGTCGCTAAGTTGTGTTTGAACACTCTTTGGGGTAAATTTGGTCAGCGGGACAATCTAACAAAAACAGAGGTTGTGCGAACGCGTCAGCGGCTTCTCGAGATACTGACCAATCCGGAGATCGAGGTAACAGGGGTTTTACCGGTGAATGAAGAAGTGCTCTACGTCCAGTGGCGGTACGCGGAACACAGCGTCAAGTCATCGCCCGTGGCTAACGTCGTGATAGCCGCGTACACCACGACTCAGGCGCGTCTCATGTTGCTCGGGTTTCTGGAGAAACTTGATCGACGTGTTCTGTATTACGACACAGACTCCATCATTTAACGGCGTAACGTCACGCAACCCAACGACGAATACGAACCACCGACGGGTTAATTTCTAGGAGATCTGACAGACGAGTTAGAGTCGTACGGCCGCGGAAGTTTTATCCGTGCTTTCGTCTCGGGCGGACCAAAGTTTTACGCGTACATAGTGCAGCGGCCGGACGGTTCTAGAGCAGAAGTTTGCAAGGTGAAAGGTGTCACGCTGAATTACGAGACTAGTCAGAGAGTCAATTTTGAGACGCTTCGACGAATGGTGGTAGGGGAAGAACCGCCTATACGGCTTCAGTATCGTGCGATTCGTCGAACAGAGTTACATGAGGTTGTTACCCGGACCGAAACAAAAACTTGTCGACCCGTTTATTTGAAAAGACGGTGTTGCCCGGTTAGCTACGACACGCTACCGTATGGTTACCGCAACCCTTGAAGACAACCGCCGCAGGCCATAAAACCTAACCGCGTCGTCTTATATTCGACACCATCGCTCTCGCTCTCTCTCTCTTTTGCCGCCAAACACAGGACCGAAGGGTTTATGATTTTACGACCACTTGAAAGTGGGTTATTTATTTATTTCACGAAGTTGACCGCGTATAGACAGACGTTGACGCATATATTAACGCTAACGTGACGAGACGACTACCCAGCACCTCTAACACCACCACCACCACCACCGCTTGTGCACGCCCACCAATGGACTGAATGGAATGGACAACAACGCTCGCTTATATGCAACATCTGATTCCTCGAAAAGGTTAGTTGAAAGAAAACTTTTTCTCTCCGTATTAGCTCGTTCATCGGTGGGGCACGCTTGCCATTAGCTCATCATAAAGCGTGCGGGTGTGTACGTTCAAGCTCATTCCGTACACACCTCGAGAGGCATCAGCTTGTCGACCGCCGGACGCCGGTATGCTTGTAACACGAGTTCGTCATAAAGCGTGCCGGTGTGTACGTTCGAGCTCATTCCGTACACACCCCGCGAGACGTCAGCTCGTCCAGCAGGACGCCGGTAGGCTCATAACAGCGCGCGGGTGCGCTGCTATAAGCTCGTAGTAAGCGCACCAGTCCGCCGCCGCCGCCGCCGCCGCCGCCGAGACACGAGCTAATCGCGCGGAATGGTCAGAGTTCTAATACTTTTGTTGTTCATTTCGTACAGATCACTTCGCTATTACCGGGAGGACGTTTCCTTGACGACTACGACGACGATGATGGACACACGCTGGAAACACCCGTTCTCCGCTATCGTAGCCGGGCCATCGGGATGCGGAAAATCTAACTTTGTCAAGAATTTCCTGAAGCACAGCAAGGAGATGTGCGATGCCGAGTTTACCCGTGTTATCTGGTACTACGACGAGTGGCAGCCGCTGTACGAGTCGGGCAAGGGTATAGAATACCGCCAGGGATTGCCGCAACACAGTGACTACGACGCCGACAAGACGCCCAAACTACTTGTCATCGATGATCTGATGCGTGAAGCGTCAAACAACGTCGTCGTCGATCTGTTCACAAAAGTCTGTCACCACAAGAACCTGAGCGTTTTCTACATCACGCAGAATCTGTTTCACCAGGGACACGGTCAGCGAGACATCTCCCTCAATGCGAACTACATCGTTTTCTTCAAAAATCCGCGCGATCGCGGTCAGATACAACATCTCGCGCGGCAGGTGTACCCGGAGGATCCGAGATTTCTGCAGGAAGCCTACCACGACGCCACCGCTGTGCCGCACGGTTATCTGCTACTCGATCTGAAACAGTCAACGCCGGAAAATTGTCGTTTTCGCACCAGCATCTTTCCGTCGGACGAACGACAGTACGTCTACGTGCCACGAAAGGATATAAAGACGAACACCGCCCACCGCGTGCCAGTCGTTCAGCTGTGATGCCGCGAATATCACGCAACCCGGCCGCTCGTCGAGGAGGTGCTAACTTCGGAAAGACGACCACCCTCGCGCTACACGCCCTGCACAAGCTCAACCCCGCGCAGAGACTAGCGTTACTGCGTACAGCCGACGATTCGTTGGTGAAATCAATTTGCGAGTGCGCTCTCAATACTCTCGAGGGTAACGTGACGTTATCGCGAGGACAAAAGAGTCGACTCGGCCGTCACAGGCAAAAGCTTCGAAGGTTAGCCTGTAATCGCGGCAGTTGGGAAACTAAGAAGCGTATCATCGTTCAACGGGGAAACGGCTTCTTGACACTTCTACTCGCACCGATTCTCGGGACTCTTGTATCCAGTCTGATTTCCAAATAACGCGTGGGCAAAAAGCGATGGAGCGTGCGAAGAAGATGGTTTTGATACCGATGGATTCAATGGACCGATTTCAACGGCGAATCACCGATGGAGTAGCAGCCGCAATAGCACCGTCGTCATCGGAGACGACATCAACAACCCGTGGAGATCCCATTTCGAGACTAGAGACCGAATTAAATGACATATTGAAATCATCAACAAAGGACAACGCTGAAAAGTGGAAACTTTACGGGCAATTGCTACAGCGTTATCTCTATTTTTCAAATGAATCACGGAAACCGGTCCAGCTAGAAATCCAGGAGGAGGGTGCGACGAGTGACAATAAAACTTCTCTCACATCGGGAGCGACCGCTAATACGGATGAAGCGGTTGCGAGTCCGAATGATAACCGGAAAAAGGAGACGGCGAGGATTGTGGGCGGTGTACCGAACAAATTCACAGCAAAGGCTAAGCTTTTCATGGGTCTGTTAAACGAGATGCCGACACGCTTCACTTGGAACAACGCCGGTTTAATCAACATTGACGGTGTATCTGTTCCGGGTACGAACATCGTTGACCTGGTCAATCACGCCATGCGTTCCAGAAAAACTGTCAGTACGCCCGCTGGCGGAGCCCAATTCGCACGGTTTCTACATGCGATCAACGTTCCCAAGGAATACGTGGGAAACGACGCTTTCTGGAGAGACATTCGCGCTTTCGATGACAACAAACTAGCGGACGCAGCTTCCACAGCGATCGTCCGGTCGACAGCAGCCGCAGGTAACAATAACACAATTCAAGCAGATAAAACCCGTTTCCAGCGCAAGAGATCACACCGTGACTCCTACGCGGCCGACGTCAGTGGGGCCACACCCGAGGAAGTTGATACATCGTTCGATACACCTAAATCATCGGGGTCTCTCAAGAGCGCGCGGAAGAAAGCCAAAGGGGAGCCGACCGCCTGGAGACGGCTTCGTCTGCGGAAATGAACGCAACACGATGAGACCTACTACGACCCTGAACACCCAGCGGGTTACGCGGGGGCACGCAATTTGGAGCGAGCTGCACGTCGACGCGAATCTCGCACGGCGATCAGACGATGGCTAGCTGCGCAAGATGCCTACACGCTGCACAAACCTGTACGAAGAAAATTTCCACACGGACGATACGAGGTGTCCAACATCGACGACGTGTGGGAGTCCGATCTGGCTGACCTGAGCTCCGCGAAGGGGCGTAACAACGGGTATCGTTATCTACTCACCGTCATAGATGTCTTGAGCAAGTACGCGTGGGTAATACCGCTGAAACGCAAGACAGCTGACGCCGTTGCTGAGGGGTTCCAGAGTGTTCTCAATTCTACACCACGCAGACCCGCTCTTCTCCAGACAGACAAAGGTAAAGAATTTCTCGGTAGCGTTTTTCAAAAATTACTAACCAAGAATGAGATACGTTACTGATACACGCGCAATCCCGATATCAATCAGCAATTGTCGAGAGATTCAATCGCACGCTAAAGGAACGACTGTGGCGTTACTTCACGCACAAGAACACGCGGCGGTACGTTGACGTTTTACCACAGATCGTAAAGGCGTACAACACCACGGTGCACTCCAGCATCGGGATGCCCCCCTTGGACGTGACGCTTGAGAACGCAGCGAGGGCGCGCGCTTACATGCTGAATGTAGATGAGTTGGATATTGATTATACACCAACACACGACTTGCATGCAGTCCGGGCATACGACTCGACAATGTGAGTTTTTTTTTAATATAACATGAATTCAAAAAATAAAAAAATATGTTGCATATATATTTTATTTGAATCAATCACTCTTCAATTCCAGATTTTATAATCATAATGTTATTGTCATTGAATATTTAGAGAAATCGTTGGATTTGTTGATGCAATAGAAGCCACCAAAGTTGTAGGTGTACAAGGCCACACCATTTTTAAGTTCTTCATTAATAATGGAGAGGGCGAAAGGGTTCAAATTATAACATGGAACAAGGAAATTGCACGAATCGAACCGCTAATCAGAATAAGTTCCGTAAGTGATCAAAAATTAAATCACACACCTCTAAAATTGAAAATAATTATTAATTAATCTTTGAGACAATTTTGAAAACAGTTCACACATATTAAAAAAATCTAAAAAAATACTCTATACATTTACGTTGTGAAATTGTTGTTACTTGTGTATTTAGAAAATATGTTGGCAAATGTTACGAATAATTCGAAATATAGATCATAGCTATTGGACCAAAACCTCAAAAATAATTAAAAAAAAACGCATATTATAACACAAATGATAAAACTGTTATAGATTATACATCTTGACGGAGTGTATTGCAAACCAAACATCAATCACAACTTCAACAAAGGAACTGTAGAGTACGAGCTAATCGTACAATCAAATCTATATCTATATCTATATCTATATCTATATCTATATCTATATCTATATCTATATCTATATCTATATCTATATCTATATCTATACTAATATATAAAGGAGTTCGTGCGTTTGTCTGTTTGTTACCGATAAACTCGAGAACCAGTGGACCGATTTACATAAAACTTGCACCAAATTGTTCCTCAGGTCTGCCCGAGTAACATAGGCTATATAAGTTATATAAAAGCAGTCCGATGATTGAAAGAATGTCGAAAATATGATAAATACGTTGCCTTTTGACATAGAGCGTACACTATGCGCTTTGAACTTCTGAGCGTCACCGCGAGGTGGCGGGCGTTCCCTAGCCTACCTTACCGTACCGTACAGCGTTACGTAATATCTGGACAGCTCCTTACAAATACATTCACCAGATGGCTTTCGTCTCTCGCGAGATTCATTAAAAACGACGTGCAAGATGTATGCAGAGAAAAGAAATAAGTGAGTGTTCCGGAAAGAGTTAGAAAAGGTTAAAACAGCCACTGAAGGTTAGAAAAAGTTAGGCCAGCCATCCCTAGGAAAAGCGAGGCGCGTAGCGCCGAGCGGGGTTGCCGCGCGAAGCGCGGAGGGGCGGAGCCCCTAGTCTATATCTATATCTATATCTATACTAATATACAGGGTGTTTCCTTTAACTCTGTCAACACTTTTATGGTATGTTGGGGCTGCCTAGGCGAGCATTTTGAGGTAAGGCAACCGTGGTCGGAAACTCATCCTAACGGCTGTGGAGGGCTTTGAAATATTTGGTACCGCGCGTTTGTTTGTATAAGTGTATTGACAGGGTGTCTACGTCCTTGAAAAACCTGGTTGAAAATCTCAAAGATTTTTTTTCTCCTCCCGAAATTTGTAGGGAATATTGGGTTTTACAAGGAGTATTGGGGAATATTGGGCACCAGTATTGAATTGAAAAAAAAAGGTGCCTAGTGTATTTTAGGAAACAACAATAAAAATCGTATCTCGATACGCCTGGAAAAATTAAAGATTTCCCTGGAATATCGTGGAATTTTCAGGGAATTTTAGATCCTGACTTGAGTAGACACCTTGATTGAATCAGATGTGATCACTTTCGACGCAATGTTTCATTCATTGATTTATTGTTTTTCTTTCTGATTGTTTATTGTTTTCTTCAAAGATTATCGTTCTGTTGATCTTACACAAGAACTTTGTAAATAAAATATTGTGTCGAAAGTGATCACATCTGATTTATTACTATGAACAAGCGCGCGGTACCATATCCTTCAAAGCCCTCCACAGCCGTTAAGATGAGTTTCTGACCATGGTTGCCTTACCTCAAAATGCTCGTCTAGGCAGCCCCAACATACCCTAAAAGTGTTGACAGAGTTAAAGGAAACACCCTGTATAAAGGAGTTCGTGCGTTTGTCTGTTTGTTACCGATAAACTCGAGA
Organism: Euura lappo; assembly: GCA_018257835.1. Classification (NCBI taxonomy): domain Eukaryota; kingdom Metazoa; phylum Arthropoda; class Insecta; order Hymenoptera; family Tenthredinidae; genus Euura; species Euura lappo. The sequence goes on along the minus strand of JAEUYN010001509.1, from coordinate 251,031 downwards.
ACCAGTGGACCGATTTACATAAAACTTGCACCAAATTGTTCCTCAGGTCTGCCCGAGTAACATAGGCTATATAAGTTATATAAAAGCAGTCCGATGATTGAAAGAATGTCGAAAATATGATAAATACGTTGCCTTTTGACATAGAGCGTACACTATGCGCTTTGAACTTCTGAGCGTCACCGCGAGGTGGCGGGCGTTCCCTAGCCTACCTTACCACCATAGCCAAACAGCCCAAGCAACGCACTGTACCGTACAGCGTTACGTAATATCTGGACAGCTCCTTACAAATACATTCACCAGATGGCTTTCGTCTCTCGCGAGATTCATTAAAAACGACGTGCAAGATGTATGCAGAGAAAAGAAATAAGTGAGTGTTCCGGATAGAGTTAGAAAAGGTTAAAACAGCCACTGAAGGTTAGAAAAAGTTAGGCCAGCCATCCCTAGGAAAAGCGAGGCGCGTAGCGCCGAGTGGGGTTGCCGCGCGAAGCGCGGAGGGGCGGAGCCCCTAGTACGATAATAAATGTTTTGGGAAAACAAAACGTGACAGCAGTACAGGACGAAAATCCCGAATTGGTAGAGATTGGAAATGCAGCGGAGTACAACCAATGCATAAGTACATCACTAATTAAAACGTTATAAATCATACATATATTGTAGAATGACAAATTAGACGAAATTTAAATTTTAGAATATTAACTTGCTCTGAATGGAGATATCCAAACAATAATTTAATCAAATTTAAAGAATTCAATTTAAAATATTTAGCAATTTGTGATTATTTCTAAATTTTGAATACAACCATTCTAATTTTCAACAAATCGAGGCCAAGTCATAATTCAAATTGATAATTCGAAAAAAAGATTAATCATCACATTTTTTAAACAAATCAAAAATACTAACTATAAAATTTATACTTCAATAAATTTAAAATAAATGTGAATCAATGAATGGTGTCGTAACAGTTGCATGAAAAACAACTTTAAAAATGAAGAAAATAAAAAATGAGAAATCACCGATGACACCAATAAAATAATCAAAAATTATGTTACAGAAATAAACGGCTTTATCAAAAGCAGATTCGGATTAGTAGAAAAACAAAATAAGAAAGGCGAGTTTGTGTGCGGCTCGATAACAGACGGGGAATGGAAACTGGAGGTGCACGTTCCAGCCAATGCAGACAACGACGGTCATTATGAAGTGGACTACGAAAAAGGAGATCACGTGCGAATCGTTGGATTCACTCAACTGAATGGTACGTATATTTGAATCTCATTCAAAGTAAATTAAATTATTATACAGTTTTTAATATATCGCGTGTCTAATGGTATAAGATCGTAACCGCAAAAAAGTCGATGTTGTTGGTAAAATCACGTATATTTTTTTGCTTTTGCCATTCACTATAATTTATATAAATGTTCAAAACGCATAGATTTATGAAAATTATCCGAAAAAATAAATAAAGGTGAAAGGTCATATGTTTGGCGGATGAGCCCTTACAAAGCTGACTTTCATTTCTTTGTCCCAGTTCTTAATGGTACAGGTCGTATCCAATAGTAATAAATACCAATTGTCATCACGGATCTCGAGCTGACATGACTCCAGAGTATTTTGGAAAAAAGATGAAAAATAATAATGATAATAATAATAATAATGGCGAATATAACTTCATACCTGTAGCTTATCAATAATTTTTTGTAAATATAGAAAAGTAAAAAAAAAGGAAATTTTCATTTAAATTCGAGTTTCACATGACTTCAGAGTATGTTGAAAAAAAATACTAATAATAATAATAATAATGACGGATATGACCTTATACCATTAGTAAACACAATTTTTTTTTATTTTTGTTAGAAATGAAAGGACATAACCGCCAGTGCTTACAACCTTTGGCCGTTAATTGATCAATACTGCAATTTTTTACTTTTATGACGATATTTTCACATTTTTCGCGTAAATATAATGAAAAAAATGACATGCCCGTTTACCTCTACGCGTTGTAAAAAGTTGTATGCTAGCGCATACGACCTTATACGATTAGACACGCCATATTCTCAAAAACCATTATGACGGTTTTTAGAAAAAAAAATATCGCGTGTCTAATGGCAAAAGGTCGTAAGCGCCAAAAATGCAATTTTGGTGGCAAAAGGGCGAACAAAATTTTTATTCGTTGCAATCGCTTTAGAAACGCGAAACACGCATAGATCCATTGAAATTAGAAAATAAAAAACTTAAGAGCAAAAGGTCATATCCGCAAAAAATTACGATATTTTACGGTAATGTTTAAAAAAACTGAATTTCAATTCATTTATGCATTTTCAGAAATTTTGATAAAAATGCACCGAAAACAACAGAAAAACAAATCTTTTTACGATTTTGACAAAAAATAAACAAAAAAAAAGATATTATTCGCCCTTATGTCATTAGCCAGCCGACAGAAACGACAGAAAGTCGAACAAAAAATATTATTCGCCCTTATGCCAGTTTCCAGCAGACCGAAACGACAGAAAGTCGAACAAAAAATGTTGTTTTCTCAAATCGCTCCGAAAACACTCGAAACGCGAAGATCTATTGAAATTTTAAACATATCCATCCAAAAAGTCGAATCTGAGGAGAAAAAAAATTGATTGTGAAATTTATTTCCTATAGGGTGGCACTTATGACTTTTTGCGTTTTCGAAGCGATTTGAGAAAAAACAATTTTTTTGCAATTCCTGTTCCTTGATTTTGGTTTTCTTTTGAAATGGGTGAAAGTCGTGTCAATGCATGAAGAAATTGATTTGATTCGAACGACATCAAACGTTCTCAGTCGAAATCCGGAGAGAAAAAAATTGTTCGCCCTTTTGCCATTAGAAACGGCAAAAGGTCGAATAATGACGCTTACGACCTTTTGCCATTAAACGCGCGATATATGTATATGGGGCATTCTATGCCAAATCGACCTGCCGGTGACCCTCGACCTCTCGGATCTGGTCCGTGATTTTTTGCATCATTATTCAGACTCTAAATAGCAACGAAATTTCGTTACAAATTATTCAAAATAAATTTGAGCGCATGGTGAATTTGCGAAGTTTTTTTTTAAACACCTCGATGGCCGTAACCGAAAAATAATAATTGTATAATGTCCAAAGTTTTCGTTCAACCTGACTTTTAGATTTATCGATGAAAAAGTTAACAAAAAATAATTGGTGTGGAGATTATTGCACCGTGAATTTATTGAATCACAGTAAATCATGGAGAAAAATAAGATAAAAATGAAAAAATTAATAAAATATTAATAAAATAGATAAAAGCTAAAAAATCAGGCAATTTGGGTCGAAAATTTTCATTTTGAACATCGGATTTTTGAGAATTTTTCAATATTTTTAGGTTACGGCCATCGAGGTGTGACAAAAAAAAAATTAAAAAATTCAACACGGGCTAAAATTTATTTTGAAAAATATGAAAAAAAATCTCGTTGCTATTTAGAGTCGGAAGAATGAGACAACAAATTACGGACCAGATCTGAGAGGTCGAGGGTCACCAACAGGTCGATTTCGCATGGAATGCCACATATGTGTATGTAAGCTATACCTCTGGCCGTAGACCTCAACTCGTCATCTAAGCAGATCTCAATAGAACAATCTCTTAATTGAATACATCACAAACTTTATTCAATTTGAAAAAAAAAAAATAATAATAAAAACAAAATTTGAGAAAATAAAACAACATAAAAATCAGATAAAATGTGGGATGATGAGATCTGTAATTGGACGAATCAAAATTGATGGCTTCGTTAAAAGTTAAAAAAGTTTTGAAACAAATAACAATACCAATACAAATTTTACGTTTAATCTGTTAACAGCGAATCCAATACACTTCATGATGAAGAGTATGCTGAACATGAAAAAACTCGACGATCAGAAAATGTGGTTAAAAAAACTATTGCAAGGCACCAAACACATTGAAAAACGAACTGACGGGCCAAGAGAGCAGATCGTCAAAAAACAAAAATTGAACTGAATTCGTGAAAGGTTCCTACAGGCACTCAACATATTATGCAAAAATTTTCAGATCTCAACATGTTTCGCGGTACGCATTGATATATTTAAGAATAATACACTGAATGCCTGTACAAAAATCCGATCTCGAAAGATTTGAATAAAAAAGAAAGAATAATTTACCGACATCACGTTAATAATACTATACCTAATTTCATATACTTTCGTTTAGTTCTAAATGTTCATTTTTAAATGTCATAATTGCCTTTTAAAGACATACCTAACTATCATATTTCTATTACAGTAGGTATATTACGTTACATTAACAATATCTGAATTCAATCTCTGTCAATCAAGTGAAAAATATATGGAGCATTTCATTTCAACTCGACCAATGATTTGCGAATCCAAGATAATGAGGAAAAATCATTGGTCAAGTTGACATGAAATGCCCCATGTATGTGTCATTTAATACTTCAAAACATTCGTTAGTAGCGTGGTATCATTGTTAGCGACTAACATAAAGAATCGTTCTGTTTGTAGTATATTTCTAAAATATTTTGACAGTCGGTTTCGGACCACACTACCCTACAAAATATAAAACTTTTTTAGAAATCATTCATTCATGATCAATTGATAAAAAAATAGCTATTAAATTAAAAAATGTTCATCATGAAAATAAAATTCATACTTAAAAAAAAAATTATTTGTTATTTATTTAGAATAAAAAGTATACAAATCTTACATGTAACGCAATTAAGCAGCCGATGCATTGAAAATATCCTTCGTTATATTTTTTTAGTGCATTTAAAAAACGGAAGCATTTTCAATGCTAATATGAATCTGAAAGTTGGCCACAGAAGCGCGCGAAGCGCGCTAATCTGAGCTAGTATTCTAAAAGTGACAGTATCTCACATGTTTATTGAATATCTACTCAAGTATTCACTTACAGCTGAGTTGTGATCAATTTGTTCAGTTTTGTTAGCTTTGTTCTCGTACTCAACACGAATGTTGTAGTAATCATTCTTTCTTGTGATGTGAGAATTGTAACGACCGTCTTGAAATGCCGGCTATTCTGATCTGATCTGACTCTGCGTACCCGTGTTTTGATCTGGAGTACTCTGATAGATCTGTTTCACAAATAATCAATTATTAGACATGCATGTGGCAGTTAGAAACTTCTCGTTTCACCTTTGAGATAATAAATTTACTTACTTAGTTCTTGAGTATAGAGTTGTGCCGGGCGTGATGATTGGCGTAGAATGCATTCAACCTGGTCTGTATAGTGTATCCGTCCGTGCAGTTGATTATCTCATCGATTGTTTCCCAGGTATTGCGAATTATGATTGGCTCGGTGTTAATGCAAGTAACGGCTTAGGTCGTAATGTCACATCGACCGCACATAGCTGGAGGACTGTGAGGCGTCAGACGCAGTAGATAAGTATTCCATCTTGGAACGTCGGTCATTCGGGACACGTGGGACTTTTTACGGTCCTGTGAAGATCAGATTACTCCAGCACACATCCGAATTGACAAACATTATAGACTTCGGTTGGAAATGTCACAGTTATAGATTTCCTGTAGGACTGTAATTGATGCAATGAGGAGAGATACTTACAATGAGGACGTATCGAGCTTTTCACGGCGTACCAGACGAGTCTGGATAAATTTTTCCTGTTGATCTGTGTAGCTGCTTCGCCAGCTCCGTTAATTATCCAATTGAGCATTTTCGGGGTGTTACAAACCATGATTCGCTGGTTTGATTTGTCTAAAGCTGACTCCGGATATTTATGGCAATTGCGATCCGTAAGTTGTAGCAGTCTTATTCTTTGTTCCGGAACCTCGGTGATTTAGAACTGGCGGATTCTCTGGCGGAGCAATTATCTCAGTCGCCAGGTAGCTATATAAGAATAGTATGTTTCGTTTCGATGACTAATCAACAGCATTATTTTCTAAGTCTACCTTGACAAATCTTTGGCGTTCAATCGAAACGTTTTTCCGTATCGACAATGTAGAACTGTTCGACGAATATCTTGGAGACGGTGTTAATCATTCTGGTATCTTGGAACTGGGTTTTATGTTATGATGAGAATTTGTGATGTGTATCACGTATAATTTACACTCAGTTGATTGATACCCGATTTGAAGCACTAACACAGCACAAAGCACGTCATAATCACTGACAATATATTATTAATACAGACATTAAGGTTATGGTATAACCAAACGATTTTATTCGATTTGTCTATCGACCGTGAGTCAAGAACTAGATCATCATTGATCGACATTTTATTACGGCGAGCCGCGAGCCGCGCTGACGGGCGGCCATGTTGTGAACGCACCTCGCGATCTAATTTATTTATACCGACCGAGTAAGAGATCGGATTCGGCTCAAAATCAATAGGGGTCGAGATTTGCACGGCACATAACCAGGATTCAAATCTCAAGTCGATACGTACAGCCTGAGACGTTTTCTAATAAACCAGAAGGTACAGATAAATATAAAATTGAAATTGAATAAAATACAGTACGCTACAATAAGAGATTACATACTATAGTGCTGTACACTAGAGAGAATATAGTAGAATCGACAGTATACTATATGAGCAGGATACTATAGGAAAGTGAGGAATCAGAATCAAAACAACACACACACTTAGGTGCGGTGTGCGTAAAGACACACAAACAACATAAGAGGTTTAGATTCACTGACCAGCTCTCGAAGGGCTAGTCAGACTCACGTTATTACGAATATTAGAAATTGAATAAATGAATATAACCCATAGGAATAATAATAATTGTAATAATGAAAATTAATTGAAAATTTTATGGAGTGTAAAATGATGAAGAATTTATAAAATAAACGAGTATTTGGAATTGAAGAAGTTCCGCGAAACGCCGTGGCGTGGACACAGCGGCGCTGCGGACACACCACGGTCTGACGTCACAGAACAACGAGACGCGGGCACTCCATGGTCCGCGTCGAGCGTATAAAAGGGCGTACGCACAGCCATACGGGCACTCAATGAAATTTTTCACTTGTCTGTAGAAATAAACGTCGCACGGTTGGCAATAAGGTGTACAACCTGCGGGAATAATTTTTAATTCGCAGGTCGGATCGTTGTCCTCGTTGATGAAGGTCGAGTCAAACAGAGAAGAATTGGTTTGGCCTCCCCACGAGTCAATTATTAAAAGGAAATCCTCCTGTTTCACGTACGGCTTCAAAACCTTTTCAAGAAATTCAGCAAACAATTGCGAAGTTAGTTTCCCCGATTTTGATGCAGTGACGATAACGTTCTTACAGATGCTTGTCAGTTCGTTGATATGTGTTTGAACTCGTGGCCCAAATTTACCAGTTTGTTCTTGTGATCAGTTGATCTTGCTTGATCAGATTGTCTTGCTTCGTCTTATGAGAGATTGAAAAGATATATGGAAAATAAATTGAAAAAAAAAGAAAAAAAAAAAATGTGCGGGGACGCGAACCGCGAACCTTCAGCGTTCTAGTCCGTCGTCTTACCGCCCCAGCCACGCCAGCTCTTGGTTCCAGTGTGCACGCTCAACGGAGTAGACGCGCGAGCCCCACTCCGCCCGAAAATCTCTAAATTTCAAATCGCGATATCTCAGCAACCAAGGCGTATTAGATCAAAAATCAAAAACCACGTTAATTCGGAGGTCTTAAGCTTTCACCACGTGAAACGGGAACCCGATCCGTGACATCGAAGGTCCCTACTCTCCTTGTGAGTATCAATCGTTTCTGTTTGTGGATTTTTTCTCCATTCTCCCGAACCGAGACATAGGTAGTTCTTTTTTCCCGGCATTACACGACTCATCAGATCGGAAGTATAAAAATCCAGGACACACTTCTCTGTCACTGGATTCAATTTCTTGCCGATCTTCCCATTGGGGCTGGATAGAATCCCGTGTTCCTGTGCCGTTTTTTTTAGCGACAGTAATCATGTGTTTCGAGGCATTAAAATTCTATTCTTCTATGCGTTGCACAGGACATGAGTATTTATTTGTGAAAAAAATGGCGTATACGACTTTATACCGTTGCCCTGTCAATTTTTTTTTTTTTTTTCAATATTGAAAATTTCACATAAAGAACTTTGAAATCAGACTTTTTTATGCGTTTCACAGGATTTCAGAATTTTTGTAGAGAAAGAAAAAAAAAATGGCGCATACATTTTCATTTTCATTTACAAATTTCACCACTTTCGAGGAATTTTTTTTCAACGATAATAATCATTATTTATAATAATAATAATCATTATCATAATAATAATTGTGATTATTATGTTATAATTTTTATTATGGAAAAAATTGAAATTCCGATTTTTACAACATTTTCAAGATAAGAAAAATTGAATAATAAATGGCGTATACGACTCTATACCTCTGCTTTGTCTATTTTTTTTTTTTTTTATGAAACTTGAAAATTTCTCAAAAGATCCGGAATTTTGATTATTCTGTCCGTTTCACAGGATTTTAGAGTGTTGGATGAAAAAAAAATGGCGCATACGTTTTCATTTCCATTTACAAATTTCACCACTTTCGAGTAAATTTTTTGCAATGATGATAATAATAATTATTATATTGTTATTATCAATAATAATTATTATCATAAGAATATTTGTTATTATCATCAATATTATTATTATTATTATTATTATTATTTTGGAAAAATATTGAAATTCCGATTTCCACAAAATTTTCAAGATAAAAAAAATAAAAATGAAGGGCGTATCTAATTTTTTTATGCTGAAACTTGAAAATCTCTCAAAAGATCCGGAATTTTGATTATTCTGTGCGTCTCACAGGATTTCAGTGTTGGTAGAAAAAAAAAAAATGGCGCACACGTTTTCATTTTCATTCACAAATGTCACCACTTTCGAGTAAATTTTTTTCAATGATAATAATAATAATAATCATTATAATAATTGTTAATATCATAATAACAATTAATAATAATAATTATTATAATAATAATAATAATAATTATTATAATTAATATTATAATAATAATAATAATAATAATAATAATAATTATTATTATTATTATTATTCCGTATGAAGCGGTGGCCGCGGCCATGTTAGATCGTTTCGCCAACCTTCGTCTCGCGGTCCTGCGTTTCACGAACCGAAGGTCCTTGTTCAGCGCTATGAAAGCTTAGCGGGAATTCAAACGGAAATAATTCGGAATAATAAAAGTTATAACAATGCATTGTAATTATTATCATTATTATTGTTATTATTATCATTATTATTATTATTATTATTATTGTATATATAATTTATTTATTCTTTGCAATGCCTTACAGCTTTTACGAATCTCCTTACATTTTCTCTTAATCCTACTTTTAATTTCAACTTAAACTTAATTTTAAATCTCAACTTAAAATCTATTAACCTTTCCTTAACAAAACCAAACAAAACTTTCCCTACTCAATCATCTAACCTTCCCTACAAAACAAACTCATAATCACAACCAAAAACCCCACTAAATCCAAATAAACTTCTATCAAAATACACTTCTATCAAAACAAAACAAAACAACCACCTCATATTGCCCCCCTTCCCGCTCCCCTCCCCCTTGCTGCGCGCGACGCCGGCCGCCTGACGGGTCGACCCCTCGCTCAGACGCCCGGCTGCCCTTCCCCCCTCACCGTTTCTCTCCTTTCTACCTCTCTACGCCTGGCTCTCGCCAGCTTCTCGCCCCACTCCCTTCCCGCACCCGCCTCGCCAACCAGGTCTCCAATCTCCCCTTCCCATCGTAGATCCCCAACGCAGCTCTCTGTTAAATGTTCCAACGTTTCGTCTGCCTCCCCACATATCCTGCATTTCCTTTCCTCTTCTTCCAGCCAGTATTTGTTTCCTCCCTCCTCGTTCCCACATCTCAGTCTTGCTACTGTTCTGACCCCTTTATCTCTCCTATTTCTGCTTTTTATCAAGTATTCCGGTATCCCCTCCGTTTGTATCCGTTTATACCTCGCTACACTCCTTGATTCGTTGATTTTTTCCTGTCTCTCTTGCCATTGTACTGTTTTATCTCTATGTGCCAACCTCTCGCTCACCTCTTCTTCCCTCCTTCTTGTCTGTTCCACCCACTCCGAACTTACTCCGCATCTGTTCAGGTAAGCTTCCCGTTCCTCTTGCCACCTCGACTTCTCTCCCCTCTCCCCATCTCTCGCCGCCTCTCTCATACATTCCCTTAATAACTTCTTCGTCGGGTCCCTCTTTATCCTTTCCTCGAAACGCATTGCTCTTTCTCCCATCTTCACTCTCAGCTTGTCCCTTTTTAACTCCTCTCTTATTATATACCCCGGCGTTGTCCTTTCCAGCCCTAATACCCACTTCATGTACTTTTCCTGCACTCTTTCCACCTCCGCTCTCTCTGCCCAGCCCCATATCTCCACTCCGTACATCATTATGCTTTTTATTATTGAGTCGAAGAGCTTCAGCCTCCACCTCACGTCCCCCGCAAAGTTCCTCTCACCTATGCTCCATATTCTCCCCATCGCCATATTTGCCTTCCTCACTCTCTCTCTCACATGCTCCTCCTGCCTTCCGTTTCTGGTGAACCTGTACCCCAAGTAATCCATTGTCTTCGTCTCCTCCAGATTCTTCCCGTTCCACATCCATCTCACTTCCTTTCTTTTACCTCCCCCTTTTCCACATACCATGACCTTCGTTTTCTCCGCGTTCACTATTAACTTCTTTCTTTTAAAATACCTTTCCCCTCTCTTCATCATTTCTTCCAATTCCTCCTGCGTTTCCGCCATCAATACTATATCGTCCGCGTACCCCAGTGTCCACACCTTTTCCCTTCCTATTACCACCCCCCCGTCTTGTCCTTTTTTCATTACTTCCTCCAGGTCCGCTATGTATATGTTGAAGAGAGTAGGGCTGAGTGGGCAACCCTGCCGCACCCCTTCCTCCACCCAGAACCTTTCCGACAGCACGTCTCCTGTTCTCACCCTACACCTCGTTTCCGCGTATACCTCCTTCACTTTCTCTATCAATTCCTCACTCACCCCCCTCTCCTCCATCGCCTTCCACATCACCTTCCTGTCTAGCTTGTCGAACGCCGCCTTCAGGTCGATGAAAGCTAGGAGCACTTTTCCCTTCGGCTTAGCAATCCTTCTCTGTATAACATGGTTCAGGATGTATATGTTGTCAAGTGTTCCCCTTCCCTTCCTGAATCCCGCCTGAGTTTCTCCGAATTTTCCTTTCTCCTCCATCTCCTTCATTATCCTCTTGTTTAATATCGCTGCATAAACCTTGTACGCCGTACACGTGAGAGTGACTCCCCTATAATTCCTTACTTCCTCCAGACTCCCTTTTTTATGTATTGGCACAATGATACCGTCTCTCCAGTCTTCTGGGTATCCCCTCCCCTCCCATATCCCCTCCACCACCCTATGTAGCTTTTTCCCCAGTATTTCTCTACCGTATATCCACGCTTCATTCCTTATTCCGTCACTCCCTGGTGCCTTCTTCTTCTTCAGCTTATCTATTTGTTCCAGGACTTCTGCTTCCGTCACCGTGCTGCGCGCTATCCCTTCTCTTCTCCCCCCTCTCCCCCTCTCTCCTTCTCTCCTCCTTGTTCCTCCCAGGCTTTCCATGAAGAAGTCCACCCAGGTTTCTTCCTTAATTTTATCACTTATCCCAGCTCCTTTCTTTCTCTGTTTGTTCACGTATTCCCATGCTTCCGTCTCTGTTCTGATTTGTTCAACCCTCCTCTCCTCTTTCTCCTTCCACTCTGTTCTCTTCCTACTGCACGTGTCCTTGTATTCTTTCCTTATACTCCTATATCGTTCCATCCCTACCGTGCCCTCAGAGTCCCTAGCCCTTCTCCACGCCTTCCTCACCTCCTTTTTCCCCCTTCTGCACTCCTCATCCCACCATGCATTCTTTCCGATCTTCCATTCCTCTTTACTTTCCCTTGACGTCGTGGCTTCTTCTATTTTCCCCTTCAGTTCATCCCATTCCTCTTCTAGCGTTACTCCCTCCCACCTTATCTCTCCTATTTTCTCCTTGAAATTTTCTATCTCTCTACCCCCCCATACCTGCACCTTCTTCTTCTTTTTTCTCGTCTTCCCTCTTTTTACTCCGCCCTCTATCTCCACTTTTATCGGTTGATGGTCCGACTCTGTCCTCGCTTCCACCTTAAAATCTCTCACCTCCTCCCACGTTGCCTCGTTCACCCACGCGTAGTCGATAGTTGTTTTCAGCATCCCTTTCACATACGTGTATTCTCCTCTTTCATCCCCCGGTAGATTCCCGTTCAACACCGTCCACCCCCTTTCCCCCGCTGTCTCCAGTAGTGCTTCTCCTTCCGAATTCTTTGTTTTGTCTTTTGCTCCTCTTTGTCCCTCCCCTCCCCCGTCGTCTACCCCCCTCCCTCTCCCTCCCTCCTCCCCTATTCTCGCGTTGAAGTCCCCCCCAACTACCATCTTTCTCTCCTCTTTTTCGTCACTCCTTAGTCTCACAATTTCTTTCAATAAGTCCTTTTTCCCCCCTCTGTTGTAGACCGTCACTATGTCCCACTGCTCTTTGTTCACTTTTATCTTCCTTATTTGTATCCCTTCCACCTCTGCCCCCACTGCCTCCTCCTCCTTCAGCTCTTCTCTCACCCCCGTTAGGATACCCCCTTTCGCTCTCCCTTTTTTCATTTCCCTCGTTGCAGCTTGGCTTCTCCACACCCACCCCTTCGGCAGCCTTTTCTCCCACTCCCCCCAGTCCTTCTCCTCAATCCACGTTTCCGTTAGCCCTATTACATCAAATCCCTCCAGGTACTCCCAAAACTCCTCATCTTTACCCCTGCATCCCGCCACGTTCCAAAATATCACCTTCACTCCTTCCTTCTCCGTCTCTACTCCCCCTGGTCCCCCTGGATCCCCTGCCCGCCCTCTTCGTTCCCCCCCTCCGTCGTCGCGCTCACCAGGCGCCCCAACTCGTCGCTCCATATCATCTCCACATTGTTTATCCTAAGCTTCCGGTAGCCCACCTTCGTCGTGTGCCCCATTTTCTTCCACTCCCTTGCCCTTTCCCGGATCACTCCCTGCACCCTTCTCTCGTTCCAGGTCAGGTCATCGTCAATGTACACCTTCCTTCCTCCCAGGTTCTTCTTCCCCCCCATGACCCTTCTCTTCTCCTCCCATGTCCTGAACTTGATTATTACCATCGCTCCCTTCCTTCCTACTTTAATAATCTCTATTTGTTCAATCCCCACCCTCCCTCCAGCCGCCGTTTCCACTGCGTTTATCGCCGCCTCTCTCTTGTCCTCCGCTTCTTCTACTTCCATTCCCCTCACTATCACGTTTCTCTTCCTCTCTGCTTTGTCTTTTTTCTCGTTCTCCTCCTCCATTGACTTTATTCTTTCCTCCACCTCCTTTAGCTTCCTCGGCTCTGTTGCGGTCCCCCCTACTTCCGCCCTCTCCTCTATCCTTTTCTCCCACACGTTTCTCGTCTCCTCTTTCCTTCTCTCTTTTTCCTCGAGCTTATTCCTCTCTGCCTCCATTTTCTCCTCCATCCTCTTCTCCCATTCTCTTCTCGCTCTGCTTTCCCTCTCTGCCCATTCCTCTCTCTCTTTTTCCATCTTCCTTATTTTCTCGTTCATTTCCGCCCTCTCTTTCTGCCAGTCTTCGCTTTTCTGTTCCAGTTTCTTCGCCAACTCTCTCACCTCCTCTTTCGTCTCTTGTTTCCTTCCGCCACCGTCTCCATTTTCCTATTCAATTCCTTCAGGCTTGCCTCCGTCTTCGCCTGTCCAACGCTGTACGCTTCTATCAGCCTCTCCAGCATTTTATTTTCCCCCCCACTCTTCCCCCTCGGGGACCTGCTTCCACTTCTTTTCCACCTTACCTCCCTGCCTTCCCGCTCCTCTGAGGATCTTACTCTCTTTCTCTTCTCCTTTTCCCCTCCCGCTCCTTCTTCCTCCCATTCTCCCCCGTCTGCGGCTGTCTCTGTCTCCTCCACTTCCCTGTCCCCCTCCACCGCCTCCATTTTCTCCTTTTCCTCCTTCTTTTCCTCCCCTTTCTCTCCTTGACCCTTCTTTGTGTTTCCCTCTAGGTATTTACCTAGAGCTGGCGATAGATGCGCTCCGACCTTTTCGAATAATCGCGCCTTCGACGGCCTCCCCACCGCTCCTTTCCCCTCTCCCTGCCTGCTCTCTCCCGTCCCTAGTCGCCTCACTGCCGCGCTCGGTCCCTTCTGCTTTCCCGCCACTACACCAGTCTTACCCGGCATGCCGTGCACCGTCCAGGCCAACCTGACTAGCGCAGTCTCTATGTCAGCCACCTTCGCGCCTGCGCCCTAATACTTGTCACCCTAACCTTGTCCGTCTTTACCACCTTCACTTCCACTTTTCACCCTGTCTCTCTTGTCCTTTCCTTCTTTCCCTCTCACTATTATCCCTTCACTCACTTTGCCTCCCTTCTCCTTCACTCCTTCCTTCACTCGCGCGACTAACTAACTACTTATTTATATAATTTTCCAACTCCTTATTAGTCGCACGTGCTACTCAGTTCTCCGTTACACCGGAAGTCATATATATATATATAATAAATAATTTATATATTTATCTTTATTCAATAAAATTAAAATTTAATATTTATAATTTATTAATGTAATAAGAAATTTAATATTTATATACCGCTCATGGATTCCTTTTATTCTTTCCTAATAAGTATTAATCCATCTTATAAATTGAATTATAAATTGAATATAATTATTTAAAATAAAGATAATTAGATGGAATCTTATCAGTTTTTCTATGAATTAAATTTAGCATTGAACTATCTATTCAATGTACAAGATTAAAAAAATTAAAAATTTACTCAAAAATTTAATTTTTTAATAAAATTAATTAAATAAAAATTTATAATAAAAAGAATTTTAAATAAAATAAATACAATAATCTAATGAAAATCTATATTAAATAATTAAAATTATAATATAAATAAATATAGAAATACAAAATATAAATTAACTAAAAATAAAACACATTAAAAAAATTTAATAATAATAATAAATATAATAATAGTTTAATTATAATATTTATTATTTAATAATAATAATAATAATATATTTAAATATAAATTATTAAATATACTCTATATTCAATACTAAATATACCTTTCCTATAAAATTTATTTTTTAGTATATTGTTAGGTGAGAGAACTGATACAGAAATACAGGACTCTAACTCTATAACACGTCTATCCCGTACGACAGTCCGAAGCCAACTGTCCTAATCTCTGCTGTCTGCAATGAGGTAAACAAAGGGTTCCGTACAGCGGTAACAACACTGCCAGCACCGGGACTATGTTTCTCTCCTAACACGGCCTCTCCTGACACTGCGGCGTCCACGACCGCTTTTTCAAATATGATCCTGAGAGGTCAGTTATGGAAGACGTCACAGGTGACCCTCAGAAGCTGCCACTTGCAGTGTGTATCTCAAGTCCCGACTGAATGATTTGAGACGAATATCCCCGAAACGCCAGCGAACCTTTCCAGCGATCACGGCAGCAATCCGGAATCAGCGAATCTGCTAGTAGTTGACAGATCAACTGGAGACTGTTATCTGCATACCAGATGGCCTAGAACTCAAAAGCCACAAAGTTGCCTCGGAGTCCGCAACCTGGAGACTAACATCGGTTAGCTGGATGACTTTGCGGACATCATCTGCGAATTAGATAATCCCAAACCCTTCAACCGCGTACAAGACGACCTGGTGGCCATCAACCACGAGCCACTTGCGAGCCAAACGACCCGGAGACCGTCATCCCGCTAACATACGTAACAAGATCTATTTGGTCATTAACAACTTTCCTGTTAAAGGAAACGGCACCTTGAGTTCAGGACCTTTTTTCGACGTTCGTAATAACAACAGTTCAAATGCAAGCAGAAGTAGTGCTCTACTTAGCGAAACGATTCAACAATATTCGGAATGATATTCTGGATGAGATGATCACATTTATTTTATGATAACTGACTTTCAGACTCCCAAATCTATTAGGTGCGTGAATTCTTTGAATTTCTGTTGATGATTTGATTTTTAGTGTCAAGAATCTAGCTGAAATTCCAAGCCCTTCCTGAATTTGCAGGATTTTCAATAATCTGTGTCAGAGCCTCAAGATCAGCCTGCTTAGAGAATCAGCGTTGAGTCAAAAAGCAAGGTTCACGTGTCTCATACAACAAATTTGATTGAACAATTTATGAGATGAATCTTTGACACACGACTCATGCATAAACCCATCAGCCGATTGAGAGCCCTTTGACACGTTTGACGGCGATCACAACCAAGATCACGATTTTTTCTCATCGCAGCGTACTGGATAACTTGATTTTAGCGCTAATGGTATTTTCCACAGTATGGTTCCAATTGCTTCTTAGATCCCAAAAATATGCACTTTGGTTTTGTTTTTGTTTTCAACGTTGTGTCTATCCAATCGGAGTGAACGCGAATTGGCGATCACAATTCATCTCAAATCGAGGGGACGCCCACCGAAGAGTCGACATGGTAAACGTGAAAGGCTCACCCCCATGATTAGAAATCAAAAGCGTGATCCCTGTAAAACCATAACAACAACGATACATAGTTTACCCAGCGCGACAGATCTCAGCACATGTTTCAAAATTCCCAAGTAAAACTGGAACACAGGTAAAGCATCCGACATTGCAAGTATTCTGATCAGTGATTAACCAACAAAATTGCACCTTGTGCACAACCCTCCTTCAACCAAACAGATGTAACTTTCAATACAATACTTCTGTATGAATGTACAACGAAAACGTGATTATTCCTTTCGAAGCCAATCCAGAAACCAAAAAACTTCGGCAAAAACATCATATGAGGTCCAGTCAGAATCACTGAAGCTACACCGATCAAAGCCAGTAACGAAAAGCCAGGCGAGAGTGCAATTTCGGCGAAATTCCTAGTCACGAACCGCCACGAACTCGCATACGTGACAACCATTAACACCAAACGAACATCTGTTGAGACAAAGAGACCAGCGATGACTTCGGCAGGCGTCGACGAATTCAAGGACAAACATCACATATCCAATCACGAAGTCCTATATTCATAATTGACACAAGAAAAATTGACACGCAGGATGATCCTCTAGCAACGGCTCCTGGTCATGACTTTCAACGCCTAGTAACCTAAAGAAAAATCTTAAGATTCAAATGCTACAACAGAGAGGGTGCAACCTGATCTAGGCTGCCCATGATGAGCCAGCCCTTGAACCTTCCGTCTTTCTGTGCCCAAACAGATATTATTCAATTCGATTTTCAGGATATTTACAATAAACTTTCTCTTTTCGTTGGAGACAAAGAAACAAGAAGTCGAAAAGAAGAAGTTGTAGACCTAGCAGCTGGACGCACTAATTCCATCTACCTGGCGACAAACTAGATCATACACATTTAGCAAACCACGTGCACATCTCAAATGTGATGTCTCCACACATCAAGCAATACAGAAAGTCAACAGTACATGCGAATGAAATCAAGGGACAAGGAACAAACCCCTTGATCAAGCGAAAATCACACTCTTCATCTGTAGCACGACCGAAATCGCGAATTGCCTGAGCAACGTATGGAAACGGAAAAAAATGAGAGAAAACACCCTGTTCATTTGGACTTTCGAACACCAGCTAGCATCCGAAATCTCACGCGACTGTCTTTACGGAGTAGTACCTTCAAGAAATTTTCCGATACCCAAATTTCTGCAAACCTTTCATATTTTAACGAGAGACGCTTCCGAGTACGATCTTGGAGCGATATTCAGCCAAGGCAAAATAGGAAAAGATCTCCTGTCATATTCGCATCGGAACCTTCAGAGAGAGCAGCGATTAGCTCATTAACCACCTTCAACACTTACATCGACGGCCTCGAAATGCCATTCATGTCAACGATTCGGCCAACGATAACATATTGCCAGCCCTCGACTGAGCTCACACATGGAGGTACAGAAGTCGTACCAGGATCACCCATTGTTTAAATTCACGGCTTTATATCACAGCAGACGCTTACAGCGAGCCTGCCGCTCCACCGACAGAGGCCCAAAGTTTGCATGTCTATCCATACCAGCAGAGGCACAAAGTTAGCTTGCTGTTCCACTGACAGAGGCTCCAAGTTTGCATGTCAATCCACAACAGCAGAAACACACTGTTGTCTTGCTGTTCCGCTGACAGAGGCACAAAGTTTGCATGTCCAGCCTTCTTTCCGTCGTACGGGATTCCACGGGATTTAAACAATTCTGATTACGCGACGTAGGCTCGGCCGTTCCTGACCACGATTCATCACTCATTCACATCACTCAATTTAGGACGTCTGACAATGAATGAAAAAAATAAAAAAATCATTGAACAATCAGCCGCGCGATACATCGGGCATTGAAGGTCAATCCCACTTCTGATGTTAGGTGAGAGAACTGATACAGAAATACAGGACTCTAACTCTATAACACGTCTATCCCGTACGACAGTCCGAAGCCAACTGTCCTAATCTCTGCTGTCTGCAATGAGGTAAACAAAGGGTTCCGTACAGCGGTAACAACACTGCCAGCACCGGGACTATGTTTCTCTCCTAACAATATATTATAATAATTTAATAATATTAATTATCATTTATATAATATATATATATATATATATATATATATATAACTATCGAGTATATTGATGACGCACCCTATTTGGGCACCTAGGCACGATATTTTTTTTGCAAATTGAAAATTTTTTCCTGTTGTGCGCGGCCTCGTGCGCTTCGCGCACTCCCCGGGGTTACTAAAAACTCTCCACCTAGCCAAAACTATGCAGCTACAAGTCTGCAACTGTACACTTGGCTGCCACAAAATTTGAAATTTCGTAAATTTCAGGTTCGGGTCAATGAACCCGAGTCACCAAAATGACCGATTGATTCAATTTCACATTAATGACAGTCATCGTAATGACCAGGTGTCATCAAAGTGTGCGATTCATACTCTAATAACATGGCGGTCCGTCACGGAAATAGCCGATAGATGTAGATATATATATATATATATATATATATATATATATAATTAATATTATTAAATTATTATAATATATACTAAAAAATAAATTTTATAGAAAAGGTATATTTAGTATTGAATATAAAGTATATTTAATAATTTATATTTAAATTTATATTATTGTAAAATTTATATATATATATATATATATATTAAATAATAAATATTATAATTAAACTATTATTATATTTATTATTATTATTAAATTTTTTTAATGTATTTTATTTTTAGTTAATTTATATTTTGTATTTCTATATTTATTTATATTATACTTTTAAATATTGAATATAGATTTTTATAAGGTTATTTGTATTTATTTTATTAAAAAATTAAATTTTTGAGTAAATTTTTAATTTTTTTTAATCTTGTACATTGAATAGATAATTCAATGCTAAATTTAATTCATAGAGAAACTGATAAGATTCCATCTAATTATCTTTATTTTAAATAATTATATTCAATTTATAAGATGGATTAATACTTATTAGGAAAGAATAAAAGGAATCCATGAGCGGTATATAAATATTAAATTTCTTATTACATTAATAAATTATAGATATTAAATTTTTATTTTATTGAATAAAGATAAATATATAAATTATTTATTATATATATATATATATATATATATATATATATATATATAGTGATGACTGCCGGGTCACTTTTCAGGCCTGAGCGTCAACTTCCAAGACATTTATCAACTTCCAGGTCTGTTCCGGAAATTTTGTATGTTAATTGATGAGATCCGAGACTGTCCCGGAAGTTATTGGCCATATATAGTCCTGGAATTTCACGATCCATGCATACTTTGATGGAATCTCGTCCCAGCTGTGTTTTCACCTCCCATGTCACGTAACCAAGAAAATTACTACTTATTATTGAAGCCCGCGAGCCCATCGATATTTCTTACACTCATATGAAGTGTAAATAGGTAGCATATCGCGATTTCCAGAAGTTTAAAATTCGTCTGTATGAGGGCCTGGAACTGAGCACTCGGAATATTGTACTAATCCCTTCACTAATCCAGTCCCGGAACTTGACATAGGACATAGGGTAGACGTACCGGTTGTAGCCAGTTAAAGCATTTTCGAACATCTGTTTACGGATGTCATAAATATAATACTGGACAAGTCATCGATAAAATCTTGAAGGTACAGAGAATGTGATGATAATAATCTGGCCATATAGTATGTACATTTCTAAGCATCCCGGGAAAAAATGGTTTAGATCTAATTTGCATCTCCGGAGATCTAATTTAGATCTAAGTAGATCTAAGTAGATCTAAATTTTGGAAAATCGTAGATCTACCTAGATTTACCTAAATCTCCGAGGATTTTCGTGGATCTACGTAGCTTCGAATTGATCTAATGTCATGTTCGATTGCTCATGCTTGTTAGATCTCTGTATATCCACCCAGATATCGTTAGATCTACTTTAGATCTGGGTAAATCTGCGATGAGTAGATGGAATAATCGCAGCAAAACGTTGTTGCTCATTGAAGCCAAGTAGATCTATTCGGATCTGAGTAGTTCTGGTACCGTATTTGGAAATATTTCAAGTCTCTCTGGACTGATTGGACAATAAGTACGCCAGAAACGCACGTATTTTCAGAAAGCGCCTTAGCTCATCTAGTACGGTACAGGTTTCGTAATCCGGAGTTCGAGGGTTCGATTCCGATTTGTTCGATTTTCACAATTTAAAAAAAAAAATTTTTTTCCTTACTCGTATTCACGATTTCTTATTTTATGATGATAGTGAGTATTTTTTCATTATAGGTATGCAATTAATCAATGTTTTTTCAATTCATTTCCGGAATTGACATTGACATAAAAATTAGATCTACGTAGATCTCTTGAGATCTCATAAGATCTACGTAGATCTCATCAGATCTATTCCAAAATTTAGATCTACGTAGATCTGAAGCATTTAGATCTACATAGATCTACCCGATTTTTTCCTGGGATGGTGGCAACCCACCGTAGAATCGAAAGGAGAGGTAAACGTCAAAATTTCGGTTCACAGATCCTGGAATTCGTGATTTCCAAATTTCGGATCAGCTTAAAGATTCATCGGTAGGTCACATATGTTACCGGCCTAGCACTTAAATTTTCAACTCCACAGCCAACGTTATAGGTACGCGAATATCGAAGATTTTCTCTCATGGGTCGAGTGCTGACTCCCGGGACTCCAACGGTGACGTATCGGGAACTTCAGGAACAATGGCCACGTACCGATAACTTCCAGGTCACACTGAAGTGAAGTGTAATTTCAATCGTGGTGTGTGGATAAAAGCATGTCACAATCATTTCCCATGTGTGAGTTGCTATCAATCCAAGCCGCGACGGATTCACGACGCATATTCACGTCCAGTGCCGTACTTGTTCACCTTCTGTTATTGCATCGATTCTTTCACGAATTATGGATTCCGCCCTTGACACACCCAACTGACTCAGTACTGGCCGTTTGAAGCGTTGCGACCATAATCCGTGAACGAATGTATGCCGTTGCAAAAATTCAACGTGGGGCTGCGCTAAAGATAATACCGTAGTTCGGATTGCTAAATCACCGTGGTAATTGAATGCGGCATATTTTCACCCGCGCTGAGATTGAAATTACATCGTGGCCCGGAAATAATCGGTACATGGACAATGTCCCTGAAGTTGACGATACGTATTTGATCACGTCCCGGAACTTGGCAATTGACATATACGCAATTCGCATCCTTTTCCAAACTGATGATGACTGATCCCAGGTGAACAAGAATTCTGAAATACCGAGTTGGAGGTCATGTGATCATCATAGATGCATTCAACTTTGGTAATGAAACTCTGCCACCGATAGGCTCATCGAATGCTTCGAGATGCACGTCATACTTTTTAACGAGACCATAGCGTCGCTTGGAGCAGTGCACGAAACGAAAGAATCGACGAATTCCTGGCAGAAAAATGGCGAAATTTCGGTTCACAGATCCTGGAATTCGTGATTTCCAAATTTCGGATCAGCTTAGAGATTCATCAGTAGGTCACATATGTTACCGGCCTAGCAGTCAAATTTTCAACTCCACAGCCAACGTTATAGGTACGCGAATATCGAAGATGTTCTCTCATGGGTCGAGTGCTGACTCCCGGGACTCCAACGGTGACGTATCGGGAACTTCAGGAACA
The DNA here is from genome assembly GCA_018257835.1 of Euura lappo. NCBI lineage: Eukaryota > Metazoa > Arthropoda > Insecta > Hymenoptera > Tenthredinidae > Euura > Euura lappo. Next base: position 228,830 of record JAEUYN010001509.1, on the reverse strand, counting down.
ATGGCCACGTACCGATAACTTCCAGGTCACACTGAAGTGAAGTGTAATTTCAATCGTGGTGTGTGGATAAAAGCATGTCACAATCATTTCCCATGTGTGAGTTGCTATCAATCCAAGCCGCGACGGATTCACGACGCATATTCACGTCCAGTGCCGTACTTGTTCACCTTCTGTTATTGCATCGATTCTTTCACGAATTATGGATTCCGCCCTTGACACACCCAACTGACTCAGTACTGGCCGTTTGAAGCGTTGCGACCATAATCCGTGAACGAATGTATGCCGTTGCAAAAATTCAACGTGGGGCTGCGCTAAAGATAATACCGTAGTTCGGATTGCTAAATCACCGTGGTAATTGAATGCGGCATATTTTCACCCGCGCTGAGATTGAAATTACATCGTGGCCCGGAAATAATCGGTACATGGACAATGTCCCTGAAGTTGACGATACGTATTTGATCACGTCCCGGAACTTGGCAATTGACATATACGCAATTCGCATCCTTTTCCAAACTGATGATGACTGATCCCAGGTGAACAAGAATTCTGAAATACCGAGTTGGAGGTCATGTGATCATCATAGATGCATTCAACTTTGGTAATGAAACTCTGCCACCGATAGGCTCATCGAATGCTTCGAGATGCACGTCATACTTTTTAACGAGACCATAGCGTCGCTTGGAGCAGTGCACGAAACGAAAGAATCGACGAATTCCTGGCAGAAAAATGGCGAAATTTCGGTTCACAGATCCTGGAATTCGTGATTTCCAAATTTCGGATCAGCTTAGAGATTCATCAGTAGGTCACATATGTTACCGGCCTAGCAGTCAAATTTTCAACTCCACAGCCAACGTTATAGGTACGCGAATATCGAAGATGTTCTCTCATGGGTCGAGTGCTCACTCCCGGGACTCCAACGGTGACGTATCGGGAACTTCAGGAACAATGGCCACGTCCCGATAACTTCCAGGTCACACTGAAGTGAAGTGTAATTTCAATCGTAGTGTGTGGAGAATTAGGCAGATTACGTGCAGTGATACTATAACTTGCTAACTGTTTCGGTTCATTCTGTCTGCATGAAGACACAATGCCTCGGAGTGTCGTCAAAAAGATGTGAGTTTACTATGTCAGAGAAATGAAGTTCTATTACTATTTCCCAAAATCTTTCTTGATTTCCTGGATTAGGAAATCTACTGAAAAAGTTCAAGTGATCAATTACGTAATCACTTGGGAGTCAAGATGCCAGGAATTTTTTAGGTACTCGCCGAAGCTTCACGGAGAGAAAAGAAATAGTGGTGATTTCCTCAGGTAAGTTCAATTTCATTCTTACTTGTCACTCTTCATGATCTTTGACGATGATGAAGAGAATTTCCACACTCAGTTTGGATAAATTTAATTTTCATGATGTTTGAATTAATAAACTTGAGTCAAAATTGTGGTTGTATGTGTATTCAAGAATATTCCCACCTGCAATGAAAGTGTGTACGTGGGAAATTATTTCCATGGTATATGAACCTGTGTTGAAATTTTCCTGTACGCACACACTTTGTTCGTAGGATGCGTTGACCTTCCTTTCAGCTTGTACTACTATAATAGAAAAATTCGAACACGTTATTGAGAATCTGTTCTCATCGGATGCATCGGAAATCAATTTTCAGCAAAGTTTTCGAGGCCTTAGAGTCAATCCTATGTTGTCAATCAGCAAACAGGTCGAATTACTGACGACTGGTTAATCTGAAGTTGGCTAGAATCGTGAAACGAGCTTTCAGACATTTCTGAATCAATTAAAGTATCTCTTGTCATTTTTTTTCGGAAATCAGTTTTATTTGATAAATGAATATTGGTAACAATTTGTTAGAGTTAGCCTAATTTGTGAATTCACAATAACACTGCATGAAGGATGTGGAAACAGAGATTTGTAAAAAAAATTTAGGATTCTTATAATTAAAGTAGTTGTGAAAATATTAAAATAAAGCAATGGTAGCATAATATTGTTATCGTTATTCAATACATATTCAAATCAAAGACCCAATGTTTCTCTGCACGCAAGAAAGGTGAGAATGCACTTTCCATAAAATACTAAAGGCAAGGTGATGTATAATTAGGAATACAAAATATACTTTCTTCAATCACAAACACCATACTCTGAGTAAATAATTTTAAATCTAAAATAAATCTCTTTTTTTCAGCCTTGCTGGGATTCAAATCAAAAACACATGGACCCAATTTTTTTGTACGAGTAAGAAAGGTGAGAATGCACTTTCCATAAAATACTCAAGGCGAGGTGATGTATAATTAGGAACAGAAAATCCACTTTCTTCTATCACAAGCACCATACTCTGAGTAAATAATCTTAAATCTAAAATAAATCTCTTTTTTCAGCCCTGCTGGGATTGAAATCAACAATACATGGACCCAATGTTTCTCTGCACGCAAGAAAGACTCCCCATAAAATACTCAAGGCGAGGTGGTGTATAATTAGGAACAGAAAATCTACTTTCTTTAATCACAAACACCATACTCTGAGTAAATAATTTTAAATCTAAAATAAATCTCTTTTTTTCAGCCTTGCTGGGATTCAAATCAAAAACACATGGACCCAATTTTTTTGTACACGTAAGAAAGCTGAGAATGCACTTTCCATAAAATACTAAAGGCAAGGTGATGTATAATTAGGAATACAAAATATACTTTCTTCAATCACAAACACCATACTCTGAGTAAATAATTTTAAATCTAAAATAAATCTCTTTTTTTCAGCCTTGCTGGGATTCAAATCAAAAACACATGGACCCAATTTTTTTGTACGAGTAAGAAAGGTGAGAATGCACTTTCCATAAAATACTAAAGGCAAGGTGATGTATAATTAGGAATACAAAATATACTTTCTTCAATCACAAACACCATACTCTGAGTAAATAATTTTAAATCTAAAATAAATCTCTTTTTTTCAGCCTTGCTGGGATTCAAATCAAAAACACATGGACCCAATTTTTTTGTACGAGTAAGAAAGGTGAGAATGCACTTTCCATAAAATACTCAAGGCGAGGTGATGTATAATTAGGAACAGAAAATCCACTTTCTTCTATCACAAGCACCATACTCTGAGTAAATAATCTTAAATCTAAAATAAATCTCTTTTTTCAGCCCTGCTGGGATTGAAATCAACAATACATGGACCCAATGTTTCTCTGCACGCAAGAAAGACTCCCCATAAAATACTCAAGGCGAGGTGGTGTATAATTAGGAACAGAAAATCTACTTTCTTTAATCACAAACACCATACTCTGAGTAAATAATTTTAAATCTAAAATAAATCTCTTTTTTTCAGCCTTGCTGGGATTCAAATCAAAAACACATGGACCCAATTTTTTTGTACACGTAAGAAAGCTGAGAATGCACTTTCCATAAAATACTAAAGGCAAGGTGATGTATAATTAGGAATACAAAATATACTTTCTTCAATCACAAACACCATACTCTGAGTAAATAATTTTAAATCTAAAATAAATCTCTTTTTTTCAGCCTTGCTGGGATTCAAATCAAAAACACATGGACCCAATTTTTTTGTACGAGTAAGAAAGGTGAGAATGCACTTTCCATAAAATACTCAAGGCGAGGTGATGTATAATTAGGAACAGAAAATCCACTTTCTTCTATCACAAGCACCATACTCTGAGTAAATAATCTTAAATCTAAAATAAATCTCTTTTTTCAGCCCTGCTGGGATTGAAATCAACAATACATGGACCCAATGTTTCTCTGCACGCAAGAAAGACTCCCCATAAAATACTCAAGGCGAGGTGGTGTATAATTAGGAACAGAAAATCTACTTTCTTTAATCACAAACACCATACTCTGAGTAAATGATTTTAAATCTAAAATAAATCTCTTTTTTTCAGCCTTGCTGGGATTTAAGTCAACAATTCATGGACCCAATTTTTTTGTACGAGTAAGAAAGGTGAGAATGCACTTTCCATAAAATACTCAAGGCGAGGTGATGTATAATTAGGAACACAAAATCCACTTTCTTCTATCACAAACACCATACTCTGAGTAAATAATCTTAAATCTAAAATAAATCTCTTTTTTCAGCCCTGCTGGGATTCAAATCAACAATACATGGACCCAATGTTTCTCTGCACGCAAGAAAGACTACCCATAAAATACTAAAGGTGAGGTGATGTATAATTGGGAACAGAAAATCCACTTTCTTCTATCACAAATACCATACTCTGAGAAAATAATCTTAAATCCAAAATAAATCTCTTTTTTTCAGCCTTGCTGGGATTCGAATCAACTGTAAATGGACCTCATGTTTCTCTTCACGTAAGAAAGGTAAGAATATCAGACCTAATGTTCAACGTAGAACTGCTATTTTTTTTTTGTTTGATTGTGAAGCCAGGTTTTAATTTGTGCTGGTGTTCGATTTTGAAGACATGGATTCTGTTGTATGGTTTCTTGGATTAGTTTCAACGATGGCAACTTCAAACTTCTCAGATTCTCACTGAATATCCGGAGCACCGTTTCCTTTTCTTCGGGGTTCCATGGGACTCGTTTAACTGGCCCATATGGAGAGGCTGTGGAAATTCAGGTAATAATTAGTCTGAGTTTAATGTGAAAAAATGAAATATGTACACAGTGATACGAATCGATACAGCTTGAACAGTTTTTATGAATTTGGAAATAATATTTAAACAAGGTTTGGGGGGCAAAAAAAAAACGCTTATTGAAACAAGTCATCAATCATGAAATCAGATACCGCTTTGAAATATGTACAGATCTATGATCGTAACAACAGATTCTGCCCTTTTCTTCGTGAGCTTTTTGTATTTACTCAACAATTTGTATTTTATAGTATCGCAACATCTTCGGGGAACTCCGGTAAAACAAATTTACTATCAGAAGGACAGAAATCCAGTCAATAATCTGATTTCAGTCCACAACAAATTATCATTTTACTACTCATAATATAGCCTTGAGTTTATAATCATCAAGCTTCAGTGAAGGAACTTACTTGATCTTTTTCTCTTCACGGAACCTTGAGACTTGTTGCTCTCCACCGCCGTCCTTGAGGTTATCCTGTCATTGGTTTTGCCAGCATCTTGCTCCAGATATGAATCGGAGCCACAATTCTGGTTTTCCAGCTGTTGACTGTCGTCGTCTGAGTTGTCGTTATCCTCTCCGGAGTCATCTGCGCCTTGGGCTGCCTCCAAGAGCTTCGACATCCGAAGAATTTCACGGTTCACCAGCGGTTGTCGATAGATCTCCTTGTGAATTTTTTCCGCGTGCCCCATGAAGTTTGCCAAGTCGGTCACCTCGTTGTCGGAAAGATTTAGAGAAATGCAAGTTGTCGCAATGTGTTTCCGTAGCTTGGTGCCACGTAATCTTTCAGGATGTGTGGCGCCACAGTCAACTGAAAACTTTCGCATTAAAACGCATGCCCTCAGATATTTGTCTCTCGATTTGTCTCCTCCAGGAACTCCAAAAACATACGGGTTGCTCTCTTTGATCTTCATATCTCTTCTATGGTGCAGTAAGAGCTCGATGCTTTCCAATAGGCGGGTGTCTAAAAGAACAGGAACTGTTCGATTTAGTTTCCCTCGAATAGTGAATCGAACGTATTTTTTGGCAATTTCCTGATTTTGCTGTGATAGTGATTCGAATAATTTCTTATCGCTATTAACATCAATGGTCTGATAATTCTTGAAATCCTCGATCAAGGTCCGCTCAATTTCCCCAGCACGGCGTCTATTGAATAGCTGCACAGATGTGAGCGTCGTTTCAGCCAAGTTTATCCATTCTTTGTTGGAAAATTCGTCGCTCAATTTCTGGAATGCTTCATTCCTTTTTTGGGTTAGGTACGCGTGAAGCTTCTTCACATCTTCCATCGAAGGCAATTGAACCTTTTTTTGGCGATTTGCCTGTGCTTGGGATTCCCCGACTTTTCTATTGACACTCAGAGTAATTTCTTGAGCGAGTAACTTAAGAAAATCTTTGACACATTTTTTTTTCTGGTCATCGTGTTTTTTTATACATTCAGTGATAAGGATAGCTCCAATTTGTTTGAGAAGAGTTCCCAACCCAGAAGCAACACCTGGTGTTCCGTAGTGTTTAGTTGACACACTAAGTTTTGCTTCGATGTTGACCGCACGAAGAACATCATCGCAAAATTTAGGGTCGTAAGCTGACGTAAGGTCTGTCACTTCCTTGTTCAATTCCCGAAGACTTGACAACAGGCGACCTAATAGTCGAATGCGTTGCCGAATCATTTCGTAATAACGACTATCTCCATACTTCTCGACCATCTTGTTGGCGTAAACAATTACCAATTCGTCGTATCGAATGAGCCGCACAATGTCATCTTCTCTCAACGGAGGGAAGAGCACTAAGGCCACTTCTTCAGTAGCTCGAGCATGGACACGACAAACGACCTTTTTGCTCATGACCATAGGCAGTCTGGTGGATTGACTACTACGTCCGGTGCATTTTCGAAAATGAACTCTGAGGCTGCTTACAGCGAAAAATGCCTTACAGTTTGCACATGCTTTGAATTCTCGAGCTGTCCTAGCAAATTTCGCATTTGGTCGCCTAGAGACAATCAGTTCTCCATCATTATACTCACTTTGGGTATTAAATAAGAAGTTTCCTTTCTTACGTAGAACCTCAATGAGTTTTCTCCGTTCTTCAATTCCTTTCGGCAACACCGCAAATTTTTTAACTTCCGGTTCGTCTCTATGTTTGAGTTCCAAATGCCGGGATATTTTAGTCTGTTTTGAGTGGCAATAGAAACAGAAATTCGGCTTTTTATCGCCACTGGGACCGCGAGATTTTTTAACCTGCATGGCGTCATCGTCGATTCCATGCGAGCCTGGCTTACCAGCTGACGTGGAAATATCCATTCCGCTTGAAACGGTCGATTGATTATTTCTTGAATTGTTAGTCCGATTTAGTTTACCGCTGCTGTTTCGATTCGATACGTTTTCAGTTTCTGACGCAGAATCAGAACTGTTTGCCCTTTGTGGTTCGTAGTCGGGATCGTCAGGTTCACTATCACTCGGCTCACCATCACTCAGAGCTGAAATTGAACGGTACATTATTGAATACACCGAAGGTCAACCTGATCGGTGCTGGCATCTCTAAAGAAAGATTTGAATGAAATCTTCTCTAGACATGAATAGCAATATTGAATGAATACCTTGTATGTGACGGGGTACTTGAGGTACAAGTTTAATCGCAGGCTTCCCATCGCTCTCCATTAAATTTCTCTCGTCTTCAACGGTGTTTGTCGTAAGTTTCTGAACAAAATCGTCTAGCATGCTGCTTGAGGATGCTTCCGGAGCAAGTGTTCCTGTGTTGTGCAGCGAAGAATGTTCAAGTTCGGAGAAAGACATATCAAAATCCGGATCTTGGTGGTTCTCTTGAATCAGAGGTGTAGTTGCAGAATCAAGTGATGTTGTCATCAATGGCAAGTCATTCAAGATTCGTCCGTCCAAAAACCTGTCTATCTCAAGATCGATGACAAAGCATCCGGGTACAAGGGATGCCTCGTCCAATGCTTCAATCATCGTTCCGCATGGACTGCTCCAATTTTGTTGACTTTCCAATGGATCGAGTAAAACGTGTTCTTGAAATGAATGCTTGTTCATTGTGTTTTCTAGATTAAGAATAGGTGAATCGCTGCTCATCGTTGGTACTTCGGGTCGTCTCAGCAACTTGGCACCAGTGTTTGGTGATATCTTTCGAATGTTTAGAATCTTCGGTTTGATGTAGGACGGCTTCTCCAGTTTCACGACGGGATTGAATTCCGGAGCTAAGACTACTTCTATTTTCTGTTGCTTCTGACTTGGGCTGTGTTGTGATTCCGGAACACTTCTTGTGTTATGTTGACTAGACATCATACCGGTATCGACTGAATCATTTTCCACTGAAGAAGTAGCAGCTGGGAGATCAATGTGTGTCGGTGGCGCGGAAACAGATTCTGGAGAACTAGTTCTAGCAAATAGCTCACGGCTATCATTTTCAATTTGCTCTTTGCGACTTGAAATATGTACTTCGTCGGACGACTCTTTTGCAAGCTTGATCACAGGATTCTGTACTTCGTGCAGTCTCTGACTGGTGGTGTGTTGTGATTCCGGAACAATTGTTGTATTATGTTGACTAGACATCATACCGGTATCGACTGAATCATTTTCCACAGAAGAAGTAGCAGCTGGGAGATCAATGTGTGTCGGTGGCGCTGAAACAGATTCTGGAGAACTAGCTCTAGCAAATGGCTTACGGCTATCATTTTCAATTTGCTCTTTGCGACTTGAAATATGTACTTCGTCGTACGACTCTTTTGCAAGCTTGATCACAGGATTCTGTACTTCGTGCAGTCTCTGACTTGTGGTGTGTTGTGGTTCAGCCACAACCGTTGAGTCACGTTGACTAGTAATAGCTTGAGAATCGACTGAAGCATCGACCGGAGCATCATCTACCTGAGAAGTAGCAGAAGTCGCACTGATGTGTGTCGAAGGACTTTTACTGGTCAATGAATCGACTGAAGCATGTTCCACCGAAAGAGTTGTAACGGATGAACGAACTTGGGATGACGTAACGGCAATGAATTCTTGCTCCGGAGAAATAACCGCAGACAATCGTTGACGAGTCTTCTTTCCTCTTTTCTTATCAGTTTCAGCATTCTTGGGTTTCGTTTTTTCCTTTGGAGCCACATTTTCTTTGCAGCTCGCGGACTTGATTTCAGTCTTTTTACGTTTTTGAAGTTCTTCTAGCCTCTCACGTGTTTCTGAAAATCATACACAACAATATGATAAATTTTTGATAAAATGACTGACATCAAGGCAAGCGAAGTGAGTGAGAAACAATGGTCCATCAATTGAGTAGCCGCAGCGTAGTCCGCAATACTCGATGAATCGCTGAATCACTCGATTGATGGGGCGCTGTTTCTCTCTAGCTACGCTCGCTCGGCCTCAGTTCTGTCTTAAAAGCATATCTATGAAGTATTTATCTGGTGCCGTGCCAACTTGCTCACAACGCTCAATCACTCAATTATTATAAAGTATTAACTGCCTTCTCTTACCATTTGGAACTAACAGGTCACCTTCGTACTGGCCACCACGATATTTCACGATACACGAGTTTTTCTCGCGTCTTATATTTTTCATCGGACATATAGCTTGGGATTTATCGGTAAATTCGATCAACCCAAACATCTTGACCGACGTCCATAAGTCGATTTTGACCAGTGTGACCTAAAATACAAACCGAAACAAACAACAATGAGTAAGGTGATTGTCCCAATTACTAGCACGTTTGGTTTCTTTTCAACCGTTTGTTAAAAAATGATCAGAAAATTAATTCGTATTCTCTCTACGCCTCTAGCAACTATAGTTCGTGTCAAAGAAAGAGTCAGAATTCTTATCAGTAATTCACACGCTAACTGAATATAAATGTCTATAATGGGCTTTAACGGGTCAGTAACTGGTACACTCGCCTCATAATAAAGTTCTTAACAATGTTGATCAAGAAACAAATTTAATCGTCTCGGCTGATCTTTAAAATACCGAGCTTTTCTGACGAAATGAAACAGACCCTAACCCAGGTATGCCTAACACAGGCATAGCCGTCCCTTAATTGACTGTGAGTTCGGTGAGACGGCGGCTTCAAAGTCAGGTCCGACGATAGACTTTCAGTGTCAACGAGGAATCAGACCTCGAAGAGAGAGACGGCAGCTTCAGGTCAGGGACCTTACTTGAAGCCGCAGTCTCTATTGACAGTGTCGAGTCCACCGTCAGCACTTGAAGGCTATCGTCAAAGCTGACTTCACGCCGCCGTCTTTCTGTTTGATCAGCGTCTTGTCTATAGGAGTAACTTTCAGATTGACTATCAATCGACGACTCGTGACCGATCGATTGCAATGAATTATCCGAAACTTTGGATGTTTTATCCATTTATTCGATGATAATAAATTCCTGGTGAATTCTGATAATAATTCATTTTCGCTAAATATCTTTGCTCTCTGAACATTCCTGATATTCTCACGGCTGTCGAATGCACCGGGAATCACGGACGACAGACGGCAATGCCTGTGTTGGGGTCTGTTTCATTTCGTCAGAAAGACTCGGTGTGTCTCGGAAGTGTGCTTTAGACCAAGAGAAGGTATAAAATCTAACCTAAAAAAATTTGGCGCAAAATTTTAGGTATCACCAATCGTAAATCGGGAATTGAGATAGCAAATTATCGAAATAACTACTGTATTCCGCAATAACCCTGGCAACTTTGACTTATTTACTTACCTTTTTTGTTATGATTGTAGTTGGGGAACATCTGATGTCGACACTGAAGACGCGTTACAACCGACGCTCGGACTCGAAAGACGCATTACAACCGACGCTTGGTACCGGAAGACGCGTGAGACCGGGTCCCCCGAACTGTGTAGTGTGATTGGCTGCACAAACTCGTATTTTGTTTCAGACTAATCAAACGGCTCTAATTCGAATCTGGAATGCCACGATTGGCTGAACGTGTGCCAAAAATGATGGAAACCGGAAAAACGTTTTGATCAAGATTGCGACTAATATCGAAATACAGTGATTTGATCCGCTATTCAAACGAAAACGTATCATTGCATTTGATTTGTCGTATTCACGTAAAATCCACTTTTTCGTTTAGGTATTGATTAATGATAATAATAATACTTTTCAATTCTTGTTTTGTTTTCAGGGTTTACAGACGAGTTTTTCGCCATGCGGGCCACTAGCTGCGCCTGCAGCAGGCAACTGTACGTACTCCTCGCGTTTAGGTTGAGCACCGTATTATTGTATGGTACATCCGTCAGCCTGGCCCGACCAGCCAGCCGCTCCAAGGTTAGCGTACAACGTGAAAAAATGTTAGCGGACTTTTTACTACTTCATTTTATTTGTTTGTTACTGATAGGAGAGGATCTTGACTGTTTTTAGAGACATGTAGGAGATTAACTCGTGGGTGTAAACGAATATTTCGATTAGTTCATGGCCAATCATTTTCAAGCCTGTAGAATAAATACCACAAATTACATCACTTACTGTTGCTAACTTATCTAACCCTATAGGAACAAAATGTCGATGAAGAAAAAGTCGATGTGAGAATCGAAACGTGAGAAATTTTGGATGTTTCACAAAAGTGAGGTAGAGGTGAGATAACCTCACTTTTTTGAAATATCAAAAATTTCTAACGTTTCGATTCTCACATCGACCTTTTCTTCATCGACATTTTGTTCCTATTAAGTTAGATAAGTTAGCAACAGTTAAGTGATGTAATTTGTGGTATTTATTCCACAGGCTTGAAAATGATTGGCCATGAACCAATCGAAACGTCGCCACGAATAAACAAATTCGAGTCCAACATGACTGTTACACCCACGAGTTAATCTCCTACACTACTTATTTGTTACTAAAAATTACATTGTTTCTAAAATATTTGTCTACAATTGTCTAAACAGTGAAGTTATCACCATAACGTCTTGATGAAAATCTTTATTAATCAAACATCGGGGCTGCATCTAAAACAAAATATTGATAGCCGTTAAACATTGTGTCATTACCGGAAAGTTAACTGTTCTTGAATGAAAGCGTTTATCGAACCTCAATATTTGAGACGACCTCGCTATGTCAAGTATCATCTGGAGCTCGACGCAGTTACTGGATCCATCCGCGGCTTTGACGGGCCTCGACTTTGATCCTGAAGTTCGATCGAGGGACGCAGAGCCTGTTACGGAGTGCCGTCGAGGAATAGACGCAGTTACTGGATCCATCTACGGCTCAGACCACCAATAAACCTTGACAGGATAGGTGCTGGTGATCAGGATCCAAGCCGAGGCTCGTCTAAGCCGCGGTTGGAACCAGTAACTGCGTCCATTCTTCGACGGCACTCCGTAACAGGCTGTGCGTCCCTCGATAGAACTTCAGGATCCAAGCCAAGGCTCGTCTAAGCCGCAGCTGGATCCAGCAACTGCGTCAATTCTTCGACGGCACTCCGTAACAGGCTCTGCATCCCTCGATAGAACTTCAGGATCCAAGCGGAGGCTAGTCTAAGTCGCGAATGCATCCAATAACTGTGTCGAGCCCCCGGATGATACTTGACATACCGAGGTCGTCTCAAATATTGAGGGTCGATGAACGCTTTCATTCAAGAGCCTTCCGGTAATGCCACAATGTTTAACGGCTATCAACATTTTGTTTCAGATGCAGCCCCGATGTTTGATTAATAAATATTTTCATCAAGATGTTATGGTGATAACGAGGGGCAAATCAGAAAGGAGATCTGGTGTACAGAGAGTAGGAAATGTGGGAGATATTGGGAGATATTTGGAAATATTTTGAGATATTTCGAAAATTATATCAGGAGATATCGTAGGAGATATTGGGAGATATCGGGAAATATCGGGAAATATTAGGAAATGTTGGGAGATATTGGGAAATGTTGGGAGATATTGGGAGATATTAGGAGATATTTGGAAATTTTTGGAGATGTATTGAAAATTATATCAGGAGATATCGTGGGAGATACTGGGAGATATTGGGAGATATTGAGATAAAGGAGATATGGTGTACACATTTTCGCTTGTGATTCACGCCTCGGGTGATAACTTCACTCCCTACTGAAAATTACCAGGTGGAGATCTATGGATGAACCTATATGGTCTTCCTATAGGAATTTGGAACTGGAAATCCACTGGATTCTATGCATTTAAACATGGATTCATAGGTATAAATATCCAGGTAAAATCCTATGTGTGTTGAATTATATTTTGAATATCCACCTGCATATTTTCAATACACATAGGAGTTTACCTGGATATTTATAGGAATCCATGATGAAATTCATAAAATCCAGTAGATTTCCAGTTCCAAATTCCTATAGGAAAACCATATAGGTGCATCCATAGATTTCCACCTGGAAATTTGCAGTAGGGCTGTTAAGACAATTGTAGACAAATATTTTAGAAACAATGTAATTTTCAGTAAGAAATGAATAAAATGAAGTAGTAAAAAGTCCGCTAACATTTTTTCACGTTGTACGCTAACTTTGGAGCGCTGGTCGGGCCAGCCTGATGGATTTACCATACAATAATACGGTGCTCAACCTAAACGCGAGGAGTACGTACAGTTGCCTACTTCAGGCGCAGCTAGTGGCCCGCATGGCGAAAAACTCACTGTATGGGCTATTCCACCAATTGATACTGTACGCAAATCCGGCCTCCAAATTTGTAATGTTTTTCTTATGGTTTTTTCACATCATTTAGGTATCAACAAATAAATTTTCTGAGTATGAAAGATCCCCGACTCGAGTTAATAGGAGTTCTCGTAATTATTTGATTTTGTTTCGAAATTTTCCGATCCATTAACCAAGCAACGTCGTGTACCTCATACAGGCCCTACTGAAAATGATTTTACAATTGATCATATGAAAAATCACCTGATAAACTACATAGTCAATCATAAGAAAAATCATAAGATATTATGAACGATTTCAGCATACGATTTACTGTACAATTAATCATTCGATATTATATCATATATATTCACAGGTACATGATTGATCATGAAGTTTATCATGTGATTTATCTCCTGTCCACGACGTGGAAAAGAAAAATAGTATATTTCGATACAATTGCGAAAGTTGTTTTTCCAACAAACGTAGTGCCAAAACAACCCTTTCGCCCTTGTATCGAAATATACTATTCCCGGTGCGGGATCGAACCGGGGGCCTCAAGATTCACAGTCAGTTAAGCTACCGCATGAACCACGCCATTTCTTAATAGTTTAGGTTTGTTTGACAAACATGAAGCTCAACCTGGATCCTTCGATAGAGTTGTGCTTCATGATCATCGAACAGTTCTATACTATCAACAATTGGCGTGGCTCATGCGGTGGCTTAACTGACTGTGATTCTTGATGTCCCCGGTTCGATCCCGCACCGGGAAAGATTTCTTTTATTTCCCTCATCGTGAACAGGAGATAACCCTACAGAAAATGACGGATAGGGGAATACGGTCTTATCAGATTTTTAATATGGCTTTTGAATCCGTATTATATCAGGGGCTATCCGGGGACCTATGAGAAAGTCCATTTCTGATAGGTCCCCGGATAGGTCCGGATATAATACGGATTCAAAAGCCATATTAGAAATCTGATAGGACCGTATTCCCCTATCCGTCATTTTCTGTAGGGAAATCACTTTATAAACTTCATGATCAATCATGTACCTGTGAATATCACATTATAAATTGTACAGTAGATCGTATGCTGAAATCGGTCATGATATCTTATGATTTATCTTATAATTAACTATGTAGATTATCAGGTGATTTTTCATATGGTCCACTGATGAAATCATTTTCAGTAGGGACGTCACCGTTGAAGTCCCGGAAGTGAGCACTCGACCCATGAGAGAATATCTTCGATATTCGCGTACCTATAACGTTGGCTGTGGAGTTGAAAATTTGAGTGCTAGGCTGGTAACATATGTGACCTACTGATGGATCTCTGAGCCGATCGGGAATTCGGAAATCACGAATTCCAGGATCGGTGAACTCAAATTTTGCCATTTTTCTGCCAGATATTCGTTGATTCTTTCGTTTCGTGCACTGCTCCAAGCGACGCTATGGTCTCGTTGAAAAGTATGACGTGCACCTCGAAGCATTCGATGAGCCTATCGGTGGCAGACTTTCATTACCGAAGTTGAATGCATGTATGATGATCACATAACCTCCAACTCGGTATTTCAAAATTCTTTTTCAGCTGGGATCAGTCATCATCAGTTTCGAAACGGATGCGAATCGCGTATACGTCAATTGCCAAGTTCTGGGACGTGATCAAATACGTATCGTAAACTTCAGGGACATTGGCCATGTACCGATTATTTCCAGGCCACGATGTAATTTCAATTTCAGCGCAGGTGAAAATATGCCGGATTCAATTATCACGGTGATTTAGCAATCCGAACTACGGTATTATGTGTTGCGCAACCCCACGTTGAATTCTTGCAACGGCATACATTTGTTCACGGATTATGGTCGCAACGCTTCAAACGGCCAGTACTGAATCAGTTGGCTGTGTCTAGGGCACAAACCATAATTCGTGAAAGAATCGATGCAATAACAGAATGTGAACAAGTACGGCACTGGACGTGAATATGTCTCGCGAATCGAAGTGTCCCGCGATCTGCCGATGGACCGATAATCACAGCCAGTCAGCGGTTCGGCGTTATTCTGATGATTTTACCCACGTGCGGGCACGATTCTCACATTCTTGAGATCTATAGCAATCACGCGTGAGATGTCACCGATGAGCATCCCGATCTCGCGTTTTCACGCTGAAATGTCCCAGTAAACTAAGAAGAATTGAGTATGGTCAAAACGGAATTACCTCGAATTGAATCAAATTAAAAAGACTTGTGTGCCAATTCTTTGGAATCGAAAAAAATCGAAAAGAATTGCGAAACAAGTCTTTTTAATTTCATTCAATTCGAGTTGAGTCCGTTTTTACCATACTCAATTCTTCTTAGTTTACTGGGGTAGCATAGATCGAAAGTGTCCCTGAATCCGCCGATATATCGCAACGACCTCAATTTTTTTTCAGAATTCTCGTTATAACGCAAAACAGCGATAACTCTCGAACGGGTAGGACGATGGCGAAGTGGCTTCGGGATGTTGAACACGTCGTGCATTGCGACCTCAATTTTTTTCAGAATTTTGTCACGGTCAGATTTCGTGTAATACGAAAAATAGCGATAACTCTCGAACGGGTAGGACGATGGCGAAGTGGCTTCGGGATGTTGAACACGTAATCGTGCATTGCGACCTCAATTTTTTTCAGAATTTTGTCACGGTCAGATTTCGTGTAATAACGAAAAACAGCGATAACTCTCGAACGGGTAGGACGATGGCGAAGTGGCTTCGGGATGTTGAACACGTAATCGTGCTTTGCGACCTCAATTTTTTTCAGAATTTTGTCACGGTCAGATTTCGTGTAATAACGAAAAACAGCGATAACTCTCGAACGGGTAGGACGATGGCGAAGTGGCTTCGGGATGTTGAACACGTAATCGTGCTTTGCGACCTCAATTTTTTTCAGAATTTTGTCACGGTCGGATTTGAATCGAATGAAAAAGACTTGTGTGCCAATTCTTTGGAATTGAAAAAAATCGAACAGAATTGCGACACAAGTCTTTTTAATTTCATTCAATTCGAGTTGAATCCGTTTTTACCATACTCAATTCTTCTTAGTTTACTGGGGTAGCATAGATCGGAAGTGTCCCTGAATCCGCCGATATATCGCAACGACCTCAATTTTTTTCAGAATTCTCGTTATAACGCAAAACAGCGATAACTCTCGAACGGGTAGGACGATGGCGAAGTGGCTTCGGGATGTTGAACACGTAATCGTGCATTGCGACCTCAATTTTTTTCGTCAGTCATAATGCGATAACTCTCGAACGGGTAGGACGATGGCGAAGTGGCTTCGGGATGTTGAACACGTAATCGTGCTCTGCGACCTCAATTTTTTTCAGAATTTTGTCATGGTCAGATTTCGTGTAATACGAAAAATAGCGATAACTCTCGAACGGGTAGGACGATGGCGAAGTGGCTTCGGGATGTTGAACACGTAATCGTGCTTTGCGACCTCAATTTTTTTCAGAATTTTGTCACGGTCAGATTTCGTGTAATAACGAAAAACAGCGATAACTCTCGAACGGGTAGGACGATGGCGAAGTGGCTTCGGGATGTTGAACACGTAATCGTGCTTTGCGACCTCAATTTTTTTCAGAATTTTGTCACGGTCAGATTTCGTGTAATAACGAAAAACAGCGATAACTCTCGAACGGGTAGGACGATGGCGAAGTGGCTTCGGGATGTTGAACACGTAATCGTGCTTTGCGACCTCAATTTTTTTCAGAATTTTGTCACGGTCAGATTTGATAACTCTCGAACGGGTAGGACGATGGCGAGTGGCTTCGGGATGTTGAACACGTAATCGTGCTTTGCGACTTCGAATGTGTGTGCCAATTCTTTGGAATTGAAAAAAATCGAACAGAATTGCGACACAAGTCTTTTTAATTTCATTCAATTCGAGTTGAATCCGTTTTTACCATACTCAATTCTTCTTAGTTTACTGGGGTAGCATAGATCGGAAGTGTCCCTGAATCCGCCGATATATCGCAACGACCTCAATTTTTTTCAGAATTCTCGTTATAACGCAAAACAGCGATAACTCTCGAACGGGTAGGACGATGGCGAAGTGGCTTCGGGATGTTGAACACGTAATCGTGCATTGCGACCTCAATTTTTTTCAGAATTTTGTCACGGTCAGATTTCGTGTAATACGAAAAATAGCGATAACTCTCGAACGGGTAGGACGATGGCGAAGTGGCTTCGGGATGTTGAACACGTAATCGTGCATTGCGACCTCAATTTTTTTCAGAATTTTGTCACGGTCAGATTTCGTGTAATAACGAAAAACAGCGATAACTCTCGAACGGGTAGGACGATGGCGAAGTGGCTTCGGGATGTTGAACACGTGATCGTGCATTGCGACCTCAATTTTTTTCAGAATTTTGTCACGGTCAGATTTCGTGTAATAACGAAAAACAGCGATAACTCTCGAACGGGTAGGACGATGGCGAAGTTGCTTCGGGATGTTGAACACGTAATCGTGCTTTGCGACCTCAATTTTTTTCAGAATTTTGTCACGGTCAGATTTCGTGTAATAACGAAAAACAGCGATAACTCTCGAACGGGTAGGACGATGGCGAAGTGGCTTCGGGATGTTGAACACGTAATCGTGCTTTGCGACCTCAATTTTTTTCAGAATTTTGTCACGGTCAGATTTCGTGTAATAACGAAAAACAGCGATAACTCTCGAACGGGTAGGACGATGGCGAAGTGGCTTCGGGATGTTGAACACGTAATCGTGCTTTGCGACCTCAATTTTTTTCAGAATTTTGTCACGGTCGGATTTGAATCGAATGAAAAAGACTTGTGTGCCAATTCTTTGGAATTGAAAAAAATCGAACAGAATTGCGACACAAGTCTTTTTAATTTCATTCAATTCGAGTTGAATCCGTTTTTACCATACTCAATTCTTCTTAGTTTACTGGGGTAGCATAGATCGGAAGTGTCCCTGAATCCGCCGATATATCGCAACGACCTCAATTTTTTTCAGAATTCTCGTTATAACGCAAAACAGCGATAACTCTCGAACGGGTAGGACGATGGCGAAGTGGCTTCGGGATGTTGAACACGTAATCGTGCATTGCGACCTCAATTTTTTTCAGAATTTTGTCACGGTCAGATTTCGTGTAATAACGAAAAACAGCGATAACTCTCGAACGGGTAGGACGATGGCGAAGTGGCTTCGGGATGTTGAACACGTGATCGTGCATTGCGACCTCAATTTTTTTCAGAATTTTGTCACGGTCAGATTTCGTGTAATAACGAAAAACAGCGATAACTCTCGAACGGGTAGGACGATGGCGAAGTGGCTTCGGGATGTTGAACACGTAATCGTGCTTTGCGACCTCAATTTTTTTCAGAATTTTGTCACGGTCAGATTTCGTGTAATAACGAAAAACAGCGATAACTCTCGAACGGGTAGGACGATGGCGAAGTGGCTTCGGGATGTTGAACACGTAATCGTGCTTTGCGACCTCAATTTTTTTCAGAATTTTGTCACGGTCAGATTTCGTGTAATAACGAAAAACAGCGATAACTCTCGAACGGGTAGGACGATGGCGAAGTGGCTTCGGGATGTTGAACACGTAATCGTGCTTTGCGACCTCAATTTTTTTCAGAATTTTGTCACGGTCGGATTTGAATCGAATGAAAAAGACTTGTGTGCCAATTCTTTGGAATTGAAAAAAATCGAACAGAATTGCGACACAAGTCTTTTTAATTTCATTCAATTCGAGTTGAATCCGTTTTTACCATACTCAATTCTTCTTAGTTTACTGGGGTAGCATAGATCGGAAGTGTCCCTGAATCCGCCGATATATCGCAACGACCTCAATTTTTTTCAGAATTCTCGTTATAACGCAAAACAGCGATAACTCTCGAACGGGTAGGACGATGGCGAAGTGGCTTCGGGATGTTGAACACGTAATCGTGCATTGCGACCTCAATTTTTTTCAGAATTTTGTCACGGTCAGATTTCGTGTAATACGAAAAATAGCGATAACTCTCGAACGGGTAGGACGATGGCGAAGTGGCTTCGGGATGTTGAACACGTAATCGTGCATTGCGACCTCAATTTTTTTCAGAATTTTGTCACGGTCAGATTTCGTGTAATAACGAAAAACAGCGATAACTCTCGAACGGGTAGGACGATGGCGAAGTGGCTTCGGGATGTTGAACACGTGATCGTGCATTGCGACCTCAATTTTTTTCAGAATTTTGTCACGGTCAGATTTCGTGTAATAACGAAAAACAGCGATAACTCTCGAACGGGTAGGACGATGGCGAAGTGGCTTCGGGATGTTGAACACGTAATCGTGCTTTGCGACCTCAATTTTTTTCAGAATTTTGTCACGGTCAGATTTCGTGTAATAACGAAAAACAGCGATAACTCTCGAACGGGTAGGACGATGGCGAAGTGGCTTCGGGATGTTGAACACGTAATCGTGCTTTGCGACCTCAATTTTTTTCAGAATTTTGTCACGGTCAGATTTCGTGTAATAACGAAAAACAGCGATAACTCTCGAACGGGTAGGACGATGGCGAAGTGGCTTCGGGATGTTGAACACGTAATCGTGCTTTGCGACCTCAATTTTTTTCAGAATTTTGTCACGGTCAGATTTCGTGTAATACGAAAAATAGCGATAACTCTCGAACGGGTAGGACGATTGCGAAGTGGCTTCGGGATGTTGAACACGTAATCGTGCTTTGCGACCTCAATTTTTTTCAGAATTTTGTCACGGTCAGATTTCGTGTAATACGAAAAATAGCGATAACTCTCGAACGGGTAGGACGATGGCGACGTGGCTTCGGGATGTTGAACACGTAATCGTGCTTTGCGACCTCAATTTTTTTCAGAATTTTGTCACGGTCGGATTTGAATCGAATGAAAAAGACTTGTGTGCCAATTCTTTGGAATTGAAAAAAATCGAACAGAATTGCGACACAAGTCTTTTTAATTTCATTCAATTCGAGTTGAATCCGTTTTTACCATACTCAATTCTTCTTAGTTTACTGGGGTAGCATAGATCGGAAGTGTCCCTGAATCCGCCGATATATCGCAATTTGCAGGTTAATCGATTCGTTCCGGGCAACGGGATGATGGTCATTTTCAGGCCCGCATTACCGAGATAAATCCGCCCCATGCTCTGCGATATCAGCGAACTTCCGGGGAGACACATGAAAATCCTGCATTCGATCCCGGAAAAAGCGTCAGGTGCAACGACGTGTATACGTGTAGCCCGTAGATAACAGCTGATCGGAAAGGTCAGAGAATCCGAAATTCAGAGCACGCGAGCGACAGATATTCGAATTCGAGGCATCGGTAAGGATCAGGGGCTGGGCGCGATAGTCGTCAACGCGCTGCGAACCCTTATATGAAGTCACTAATTGACGTTTACGTAGAATCGTAAGTAGAATCGTAAAAGTAGTTATTCCTATTGAAAAGGATTATCAGGGTAAAATAAAAAAAATTAAGATAAGAAATGTGGCTTGGAAAATGTTATGATTCATAAAATGATCTTCCGTAGATCGCGCATCATTCTGTGCACAGAGTCCTGTGAACAACCGTTATGCACGACGCCCTCCAAACTGCCAGTCGCAACAGTTTGGAAGTCCCCAAAGATGCCACCACGTACTGTTTTGGTGTATTTACATCATGTCCCGAAAGCAACCGCATGTTTAAGAGTCCTGAAAACTATCATTGCATAGGTTTCTTCAAAAATCTCTTTCGGAAATGACTTAAAATTAAAAAACTTTCATGAATATATTGTAGAATAGGTAAAATGATCGAATAGGTCTAAAATCCATATAGCTAAGAAAATGTCCCATAAACTGCCGCTTGATATATATGTATATTTTTGGGTGAGTAATGCTTCTCAACAATTTCGAACAAGTCGATGATTTGAGGATAAATAAGATAATAAATAAAGATGATAAATGGATCAATACGTACGATAGAATTATAATCAGAAAACAGAGAATTCTGAAGACTTGGGTCATATGAAAAATTGCCGCATGTCAACTTCCAGGACTGGATTAAGCTGGCGGATTAGTACAATATGCTGATTGCCAGGTTCCAAGTCATTCCGAAAATTTATTGTAAGGTTCCGAGACAGTGGCCATGAACAGGATACTTCCAGGTCACAGTACAATTGGTGTATCAGAAATTCCAAGGCCACTTCACAAATAACATGAAATCTATCAGTCATTCTGATATTAAATCAATATTAGATTGATATATTAATTCATCATCAATGAATCCTCCAGAAATGATGATTAACTCGCAAATAGCAGTGATTGAGTTCATTATTTATGGATAAAATGAAGAAGTCCTTGAAGTATACAACAGATGTGTGGAACGGTAAAACCGTAATAAAACTGAAACTTTTGAATATTTTTGAGATATTAGACTATATTTGAAATGCAATTGAAATTTCCGATCATTTTATGCTATTGTACATACCTCTTACCAAGTGTCCCGGAATAGCACAATTGACATATATATATATATATATATACATATGTATGTATACAGTATACACGCGTATATAATCCTTTATTCGTATCAAATTCACTATTTCCTGTTAAAAAATGAAATCTAATTGTAACATAATTATGTGTTGCCGTGTCAAAAAAGGTCACCTTAGTGCCGCTTATAGGCACAAAAAACGCAGAAATCAATACATGCGTTACAAAAAATATGGTGTGCACCTAGGGCTAAGTGGGCTTTTTTACCTCGTGTGGTTGCAGTACTCGTCTTCGGCTCGCTCCTGCACTCGCCTTCGGCTCGTGCGAGCTCACCCTCGACTCGTGCTAGCTCACCTTCGACTCGTACTGCAAATTCCACACTCGGTCTAAAAAAAGCCCACTTTACGCCCTAGGTGCACAATATACTATTGAATTTAAAACACCCAGAATTGAAGATATAATTCAAAATCATGTGCTATCATATATGATATCGTTTCAGTATCCTAAAATCGTTCAAAAATCGGATCACAGATTCTTCGAAACCTCATCTCAATAAATAATAGTAGGAAAAATCCTCCCGGTGAGTTTCTTTTTCATCATCACCCTGCAAACCAGAATAAAGAAACAAAAAAAAAAACAAAAAAAAACAGAGAAAACCTCCGCGTCTTTCTTTCCAGTCTCTTAATGTCTAAATATGTATAATACACATATATACTTTTCTCAAATATATGTATTCTATTTTATTTTTAGAACTAAATGGATTTTTCTCTGCATGGTGTAGGATCGTATATCGTCAACTAGTGCAACTCATACGGGAGAGGCGGGCAGAATGGGGCCCCCCAAAAATATCAAATTTTTTCAAAATTTCGAAAATTTATATACATATATATATATATATTAGGTTTTTTTTTTCTTTCTCAAAATTTTTTTTTTTTCATTTTTTTTTTGCCACCCCGCAACGACAGGTGTCTGTATATCTGTATCACATCTTTTATATGAGCAGCCGTAGACCTTTTTATCGTTCCCTACACGTCCTCGGGGGTTCTGGGCTCTGGCCTCTTGTAAAAGCTAGGCGCCAAAGAAACTGCAGGCCTAGATAGTAGATACTACACGAGCCTGCGGTCTATACAGTCTGGGACCTGATGGATCAGACCTCTCTGGAGCTTAGATGATACCACGAGCTCACCATATACTTGAGAGGCGAGAAGTGTTTCGTTGGACACTTTATTTCTCGCAGCTGCACACACTAAACGGAGCTATGCGGAGGTTTATTATACATACATATAGTCTTATTATATGAGATCTGACTCGTCGCGACGACGTGGTTTAGAATGCCATCCGTTCGTCTATTTCGTCTAATGATCATTTTTTTTTTTTTTTTATTCCTTTCGTTTTACTATTTTCGATACCAACAATCTACTACTATTTGTTTTACTATTTTTGAAAAAAAAAAAAAACACAATACAATCGAAATTTTTATACAATCACACATATCGTTTAATCTTCTGGATAAATTAAACGTTTTTTCTCTTCAAATTTGTATCTGTAGTAGTAGTAGTTTTTTTTTTTTTTCACAAAATATCAGATTTTTCTACATCGTATACAAATTGTCGATAAATTTATTCGTTTTTGAACAAAACTGAGACGAATTTTTTTTTTAGGACGAACAAATTTTGATTATTATTATTTTTTTTAAATTGTTTTGTTTATTCGTCATGTTCGTAAAAATCGAAAGGTTTAAACCAAATCGTTGACCGTAAACTTGGCTTCAAGACTTCGTGAAGTCAACTGACATCAACTGACTTCAAGTCATGTTAATTTGATTAGTAACTTGAATTTCACTGAATTCACGTGACTTCAAGTGGCTTCTCGTGACTTCAACTGACTTCACGTCATGTTAATTTGATTAGTAACTTGAATTTCATTGAATTCACGTGACTTCAAGTGACTTCACATGACTTCAAGTGACTTCAAATCACGTTAATTTAACTGGTAACCTGAATTTCACTGAATTCACGTGACTTCAAGTGACTTCACATGACTTCAAGTGACTTCAAGTCACGTTCATTTAATTGGTAACCGTGACTTCAAGTTGCTTCACATGACTTCAAGTGACTCCAAGTCACGTTAATTTAACTGGTAACCTGAATTTCACTGAATTCACGTGACTTCAAGTGACTTCACATGACTTCAAGTGACTTTAAGTCACGTTAATTTAATTGGTAACCGTGACTTTAAGTTGCTTCACATGACTTCAAGTGACTCCAAGTCACGTTAATTTAACTGGTGACTTGAATTTGACTAAATCCACATGATTTCATCTCACTTCACGTGACTTCAAGTGGCTTCACATGACTTCAAGTGACTTCAAGTCACGTTAACTTGACTGGTAACTTGAATTTCACTAAATCCACATGATTTCATCTGACTTCACGTGACTTCAAGTGACTTCAAATCACGTTGACTTAAGTGGTGACTTTAATTTGACTAACTTCACGTGATTTAAACTGACTTCAGGTGACTTCACTTGATTTCAACTGACTTGTACTTTTTTTTTTCTCTGCAAAGTGACATTTGTGACTCTATATACTTACTAATAAATAGAAAACGTACAGTGATCCGTTAATTTCTTAGAGTATATAGCTAGTCGCAATGTCTAATTGCGAGCACTGCAGCGTATCGCAGTGAATATACTTAGAATATATAGGTAGAGAGAGAGCAGATATAGCATGGCAATATAGACTGGGCAGAGTACTTCGTTAATCTAACCTAATTCTGTCTTTCCGTTCGATTTGGAGGGTCAAAAATACATTATGTATACAGGGTGGGGCATTTAAAGTGACCAGGGCGATTTTGTCGAAAGCGAAGCAAAATGTCAAGAAAAGTTGCAGACGAGAGCTGTAGGGTTTTGAAGAGGACAGAACATAGCGCGTTCGAATTTTTATTAAGTGGAAGCGCCAAGGAGATACGAAGGTCACCTTTGGTTTTTCAAATGGGATGGTGTATTTTTTATGTTGAAAATCCAAAGAGTATTCAATTTTGAGTATAAAAGTATAAGTACACCAGTGTCCTAAAATTGACACTCAACAGGATATTTCAAAAATAAGAAAAAGATGTCCGTTCTCCACTTGTCTCAATAACTGTCATTGAACAACATACGTCGACAACTTTGTGTTCGTTTACATCACACAAGCCTCAGAGGCATTGTTTTCATACGGGGATACGTGAAAAATAAGGTTTATCAAGAAGTGCCGACTACACGTGCGAATATGCGCCAACCGATTATTGATGCCTGTGCGAATATCACTGAAGACACTTTGATGAAAGTTTAAGATTCTTTTATAAAACGCTTCCAGAAGTGTATTGAAGTTAATGGCCATCATTTCGAACATTTGCTTTGATAAAATGGTAGATTTATCCCACGTAAAGTGGAGAACGGACATGTTTTTCTTATTTTTGAAATATCCTGTTGAGTGTCAATTTTAGGACACTGGTGTACTTATACTTTTATACTCAAAATTGAATACTCTTTGGATTTTCAACATAAAAAATACACCATCCCATTTGAAAAACCAAAGGTGACCTTCGTATCTCCTTGGCGCCTCCACTTAATAAAACTTCGAACGCGCTATGTTCTGACCCCTTCAAAACCCTACAGCTCTCGTCTGAAACTTTTCTTGACATTTTGCTTCGTTTTCGATAAAATCGCCCTGGTCACTTTAAATGCCCCACCCTGTATATGTACATTACGTGCTGTACCTATTGTATATGATATATAATAGGCAGCTATGTACGATTCTTATAATGCACGTTGGTATTATGTATTACATATTGATAGTTATCACGTGAACAGTACGTATCTGCACTTGTGTCCATATATACATATACACGTATTTGAATATTTCAAATCGCACTCCATTTATTACGTTCGGCGAATATTTGCACGATATTACATAACCTAGAATAGAGACACAGCGTACACATAGCAATATTTTACAAGTAGAAATCTGCAGCCTTTCACGGTCGCAGATGATATAAGTACATACATAGGGTAAGGTTGCTATCGATGGACCCCCTAAGCAAAGTTGGTCATAAAAATTGGATTTTGAGTCGAAAATGCAAAACCACTGGTGGATGTTTTCTTCGAAACCTATTCTACAGAGCAGTCACGAGTGAGCAAGGTTATTGTTAATCTCTGATTATTTATCACCGATTATCTGTTTTTTGAATTTGGTCCATTCATGGCAACCCTGTTCCATGAATGGACCACCCCATCTCCTTTGATGGACCACTAAAATAATGAACATAAAACAATACAAGGACCTGCTCCATGGATTTACCACCCCATCTCCTTCGATGGACCACTAAAATAATGAACATAAAACAATACAATGACCTAATGACCTAATATATTGATGTAAATGATAAATTGATGATGTATGAATAGATTTTTCAGATTTCAAACAAATTGTGGGTCAACCACGATAGATGCTCTCAACAGTGTCTTACAAACTGAAAAAAGTAATACCTTCCATACTGGTCCATTCATAGCGTTGTTGCCCGGTCCATCCATGGAAATTCGCATCGCAACACATAACCTATACTACTACCACAGGATGGAAAGATACCAAAAAAGTATCGGTATCATTTTAAAGAGCGAAGTATAAGCTTCAAAACCATCCAACACAATTTAGGAAAAATCACCGATACAAGGGTTCAAACACGTTTGCAAAATTAGGAAAAATAAGATCAGAAAGGGCAAATTCCTACCTCGCTCAATTTCAGCACACCTATGGCACCCATGTAACTGTTTTTAACATGGCCACACTTTGGCCACTAGTAGACTTGATTCGCACTGATAGTAACGCCAAGCACTAACACATACCTGAGATATACCACTGGTCCATCGAAGGCAACGGTCCATTGATAGCAACCTTACCCTATATGGTTATTTTCCAAATGAATACTTTATCAGCGAGGTGGTTGATCCAGCTAATGACACGTTCACATGTACCCAATTAATTCACTATAGACTTCACAGACTTTAGACTCATTGAAAAAGCTTGAAGAAACTTCGAATAACTTGACAGCATTTTATGAAAATTCGAGAGAATTCAGAGACTTGGAATAAGATTTGAAAAAACCTCAGAAGACTTGACGGGATTTTGTAAAATTTGATCAGACTTCGCGAGACTTCGAAAGATTTTAGGAATCTTCACGAGACTCTCAAATCCTGGAAGAAAAATGTCGTATCGAAGCTGACCTTGATATGGAAGAGATTGAAGAAAAAAGTATTCCTTCGTCCCTTTTAAAATATTGGTTCAGAATTCTGAATCATCCTGCAGGTATTCAACATGTCATATCACACTCATCTCTTAGTAATTCGATGTGACCCCATGGAATAAATATCTTCTAGGATATCCCGGAGTCTCGATGGTCTCATCGATTCACCAGCCAAGAATGCGTTCGGTTAATCTCCACGCGCCCTAATCCCTTAGACACGTAGTGCCAGAATATAGATTACGAGATTACCAGCTACTCCGAACTCCTACTTCTCTTATATTTTCCATCCACTCTCCTAGCTGCTGCAGTCTCAGAAAGAGTCACCGCGACCTTTTTCTTTCGTTATTCTCCCTTTCTCTTACTAGACAGTCTACGAGATGCTCAGTACTACCTAGCTTCTATTTCTAATATTACTTCCACATAGCTTAGCTGAAGACATGCACTGATACAGTCTTAGAGGATCTTTTCAATCGTCACATGACTGATCTTACCGCTCCTTCGTCACAGAATTTTGAGCTCACTTCGTGAAGAGTGCTTTTTTTTAAGAATTCTCATGACTGTGTCAAGCCTCAGCATTTTAAATAGTCGAATAGTGGAAGGAGGAGAAGAAGAAGGAACAGAAGAAGAATAAGGATAAGCAGCAGAAGGAAAAGAAGAAGAAGAAAAAGGAGGGGGGAGAAGAAGAAGAAGAAGAAGAAAAAGTAGAAGAAGCCGAAGAAGGAATAGAAGAAAAAGAAGAAGAAAGAGAAGAAGAAACAGAAAAAGTAGAAGAAGAAGAAGAAAAAGATAAAGTAGAAGAAGAAGAAGGAGAAAAAGGAGGGAGAGAAGGAGAAGAAGAAGAAACAGAAAAAGTAGAAGAAGAATAAGCCGAAGAAGGAAAAGCAGAAGAAGAAGAAGAAGAAGGAAAAGCAGAAGAAGGAAAAGAAGAAGAAGAAGGAAGAGAAGAAAAAGAAGGACAAGCAGAAGAAGGAAAAGAAGAAGAAGAAGAAGAAGAAAAAGTAGAAGATGCCGAAGAAGGAAAAGCAGAAGAAGAAGAAGGAACAGAAAAAGAAAAAGGACAAGCAGAAGAAGGAAAACAAGAAGAAGAAGAAAAAGAAAAAGTAGAAGAAGAAGATGAAGAAGAAGAAAAAGTAGAAGAAGAAGAAGAAGCCGAAAAAGGAAAAGAAGCAGAAGGAAAAGCAGAAGAAGAACAACAAGAAACAAAGAAAAGCAGAAGAAGAAAAAAATGAAAAAGAAGAAGAAGGAAAAGTAGACGAAGGGAAAGAAGAAAAAGAAGGAGAAGAACATCGTCTCAACAACGAAATTCTAGAAGAATACAATAAAGATGTCGATATATATCTTGCGAATGAATCGACGGATCTCAACGAAAAAATGTCAATCTGACGTTTTCAACATGCTGAGAAAAAAAAAACCTAAAAATATTATTGGTATTGGTACTCGAAAGTTTTTATTGGGTCGTTAATTATCACGAATGTGAAGTCAAATCAGCAAAATTAAAAATGGCGAATCCAAAATGCTTTTGAAAATAAACTAAAAATCTTTCCATTCCGATCACCAGCGTCAAAGAAATGACGAAGTTCCGCTTTTCCGATGGTATAAATTCAACGAACCACCACATAACTGACGTCAGTCTAGTTAACGAAATCGTACGAACTACGTAGGATATGTGTAAACGATATCTAGACTCGACATCTCCCTGACTTCCGGTTCCTACTTCCTACGTCAGTTTTGTGACACAAGCCTCGTGTTTATCATGTCGGATGAATGATGAAAATTGTGAAATGCTCATACGATGAAGTCGTGTAATCGATTTACCAATTTCCTACGAGACAATAAATTGAGACGTCATTCTACTTCTTGCATGATTTCCGGTATAAGCTTGTGAACGTGTTTTCATTGTAAATAAATATAGTTATTGTTTTTTTCTGAATTAAGTCACTACTGCAGAGTAATACACGTTCTGAAATATCGTTAAGTCATTCCTGTTTGTGTGTGTGTCTGTTGAGATAACAAATATGAGTAACGTTTGTTTTATGAATAAACAATCAATCGTGAGATAGCTGAAGACGGGGCGAGAAAATAAACAAATAACGAAAGGAAAGAGTTTTTTGGTTCTTATTTTTGATCAGAACACTAATTATCGAACAATAATTCTATTAATTATTGATAAATGCGAGGGTATCAACGAGGAACGTATTTTATTCAGTTTTCGATACTTAATTAACGTAACAATATATTGTTATGTGTATAAAAGCGATAAGAAGCTGAGAAAATAATTATAATCATCGATTCGTCATGCAGTTTGTCCAACTGTGAAACTACGGCATCAAATTATGCCAAATTCGAGATGATTTCAAGCTTGTGGAAGCTGTGAAGATTGACACGAAAAATGATGAAAATTGGTAGATAACTTTTCTCGATTGAAATTTTTTCCTCAAAATTTTGTTTCCTGAATCATTGAAAAACCAGTGGATCGACCATTTCCAAATTTCGACCAGTTCTAGGTTCTCAAAAACTCCGTCGATTGAGACCAAGATCGTGAAAATCCGTTCAATCGTTTCCAAGATATCGTCGTTTGAATTTTTTTCCTAGAAATTTTGTTTCCTGAATAATTAAAAAACTAGTGCATCGATCATTTTCAAATTTAGAACAGTTTTAGGTTTTCAAAAACTCCGTCGATTGACTCCAAGATCGTGAAAATCCGTTCATTCGTTCTCGAGATATATCGAAAAAAAAATTGATGACAGAATCGCAGAGAAAGCATCGACGTGATAAATTTGAAGACAGCTATCGGAGATTCTCTAAACAGTCTAGACCTCGACCCGAGTGAGAATTAAGGTCTAGTAAAAATTGATATCTAAATCACTTTTTTCTCATTCTTACCTAATTTGCATTCTTCAACTCTTCAAGTGTTTGCATTAAAACCTTGCGACAAAAATATTGCAAAAAAATGTACAGTTTGCTTCGTAGCATAATAATTTGAATTTCGCTACTTGTACAAGTCGATAAAAGAGAAACAAGACTCAAAATAGAACAGAAAACAAAAATCTTTCTTCAAAACTCGTATCGACGTTTGACACAAGATGTTAATCCGCGGTCATTGAGAACGAGAGAAGAATGATCGAATACAAAAATCGACGACAAAGAATGAGAGAAAATAAAAAGAACGTAGAACCGCGCGCGCATAAAAGAAAAAAAAAAGAGTTAAACGGAATAATACCGTTATAATACACATACATATCGACGGGTCCTAAGGAAACAGACGTAACTCAGCAGGCAATCTAGAACGGACGTAACTCGCTGGGCCGGCTAGAACAGACGTAACTCGCCGTGCAGGATAGAACAGACGTAACTCAGGAAATAACAAAAGAATTACAATAGAATTTTCTGAGTTACGTCTGTTCTATCCTGCACGGCGAGTTACGTCCGTTCTAGCCGGCCCAGCGAGTTACGTCCGTTCTAGATTGCCCGCTGAGTTACGTCTGTTTCCTTAGGACCCGTCGATATGTATATAAGTGTGCAAATGATCAAATCATGAATAAAACCTCACCTTATCATCAATTGCCTGAACAGTCTTATAGTGGGAAAATATTGCGCAGAAGAAGAAGAAGAAGATGATGAAGAAGTAGATGATTTATTGGGATACCGATACCGATATACATATATAAATAAATTGATAGTAATATTCCCTCGCCAAAACTACGTGATCAAGAGTTTAATAGAAACACACTTGAGAAAATAAAGATCTATACCCAGTTCGCTGTGCGGTTTTTTACATTGGATAATCGCCAAAACTTTCCAGACTGTTGGGCGCGCAGTTTTAGACGGAACCTCACCACCAACCACCAACCACCACGCGGATATCGAACTACGGATATCTTGTCATTTTATTTGTTTTTCTCTTGAAGAAGAAGAAGAAGAAGAAGAAGAAGAAGAAGAAGAAGAAGAAGAAAAAGAAAAAGTATCGAAAAATTGAAACATTAATGAGATAAATTGATGATAAAAATTGTGGGATAATATTTATTCTTGCGATAAACAAACTTGACGTTTGTTTAATACGGTTTTTTTTCGCTACTTCAGGAACACCAAAACATACATTTTTTTTTTACGCAGAGACCTTGAAAAGGAAATACTATAATTTTATTTGGTTCTTTTTTTAAGAAAAGGGAGAAGAAGAAGAAGAGGAAGAACAAGTAGAAGAAGAAAAAGAAAAAGAAGATAAGGAGAAGAAGAAGATGAAGAAGAAGATGAAGAAGGAGAAGAAGGAGAAGGAGGAGAAGAAGGAGAAGATGAAGAAGAAGAAGAAGCAGAAGGAGACGAAGAACAAGGAGAAGAAGAAGGACAAGCAGAAGAAGGAAAAGAAGAAAAAGAAGAACAAGAACAAGAACAAGAACAAGAACAAGAACAAGAAGAAAAAGGAGGGGGATAAGGAGAAGAAGAAGATACAGAAAAAGTAGAAGGAGAAGAAGAAGAACAAGAAGAAGAAGGACAAGCAGAAGAAGGAAAAGAAGAAGAAGAAGAAGAAGAAGAAAAAAGAGGGGGAGAAGGAGAAGAAGAAGAAGCCGAAGAAGGAAAAGCAGAAGAAGAACGAACAAAAGAAGAAGGACAAGTAGGAGAAGGAAAAGTAGAAGAAGAAGAACAAGAAGAAGGACAAGCAGAAGAAGGAAAAGAAGAAGAAGAAAAAGGTGGGGGAGAAGGAAAAGAAGAAGAAGAAGAAGAAGGAACAAAAGAAGAAGGAACAGAAGAAGAAGGACAAGCAGGAGAAGAACAAGAAGAAGAAGAACAACAACAAAATGAAGAAGAAGAAGAAGAATTTGATAAATTCTATAAAATTATAGCTCAATTATGAATATGGAATTATGCATATAATTTGAAGATAACAAGATATTACATGAATTGATATGAAACGAACGAACAAACGAACGGATTGCTATAAAGTTTTATGGAATAATTTCATGTCATAATAAACATAAAAATTATATACATAATCGAAAAATTTATGTATATTCATAAGATGATAAAATTCCTTTCAAGTTGCTAATATACATTTTCAAAGCTTCAAAAAAACTGCACTCGGTGTCCAAAATGAATTGCGGTCTCCGTAAATTTTGCCATTCAGACGTACGATGATTTACGATTTATTTGTGCATTCGAAATGAAACAGATGTGGGTATAATGATATCGATAAAAGTCGATTGATCTGTTTTTTAAATTGAATCTGAAGAAGAAGAAGAAGAAGAAGAAGAAGAAGAAGAAGAAGAAGAAGATGTGGAAGATAAAGATTTAAAGAGCATTAAGACCATTACCGTGGGCATATACCACATAAAGTTTATTAATTTATGTTCACGATCATAGACAGATGTAGGTATAGCCGCGTTGTTAAATAAATCGTCTATATCGCTTGTTGTAATAATATATTGAACGTATAAACGCGGAGGGTCAAGTGTTCATCTTTCTTTCTCAAGTCCGAAACCAGCTGCGCCATACCCCGGTACCCATGTGACCGATCTGATACATATTATTGATGCATGTAGCCATACAGGCTGCAACGCACACGGCTTCATTTAACGACGCTTTCTGATCAATTTATTATAAACATACCACCAACGTGGATCCCTACACTCGATCTCAGACGGACACATGGCCACTGGCTACCGTCTGCTGGCCACTGGCCAGTTATCTCAATGCCCATGTGTACACGCCTCAATTAAGTCAAGTGCTGGTCGACAGTTTGCTACATTATTGATGGGTCGTGCTCAGGAGTCAAGTTTTGTTAAAAATTTTTTTTACCTTCATCTTTTTTACAAATTTACGTCCAACGTTTTGAAACCGGAAGTGGGGACGGGCTTGAGAGACTGTCCAAATTTTAGTATACACAACCAGTTCAGATAGCTTCATCTGCAATCGAAGCCCCTCAAAAATAGAATTTTTTAGATCGATTACAA
The DNA here is from genome assembly GCA_018257835.1 of Euura lappo. Lineage (NCBI taxonomy): Eukaryota > Metazoa > Arthropoda > Insecta > Hymenoptera > Tenthredinidae > Euura > Euura lappo. The sequence goes on along the minus strand of JAEUYN010001509.1, from coordinate 195,920 downwards.
AAATTTCAAAAAAATTCTCAAAAATCTATTCAGAGAATAGCAAACTGTGTCCTAAAGCGCGTCGAGTTGTCTCAAGAAATGTGGAAGTTGGGAATTTTCTAAGAGTTTGAACGATCGCCATTTTGGAACCGGAAGTGGAAATGAATCAAAAATCATATCACCACATCGTCTCAGAGCGGACGATTTTTAGTCCAAATTGTAGCCGATTCAATTCATTGCTTCGTCTGAAATCGAGGATCAAAATTCCTAGAAAGTAGAAATTTTGAGATCGATTCCAAAAATTTCAAAAAAAATCTCAAAAATCTATTCAGACAGGAGCAAACTGTGTCCCAAAGCGCGTCGAGTTGTCTCAAGAAATGTGGAAGCTATGAATTTTTTAAGAGTTTGAACGACCGCCATTTTGGCACCGGAAGTGGAAACGAATCAAAAATCATATCACCACATCGTCTCAGAGTGGACAATTTTCTGTCCAAATTTCATGAAAATCGGTTCCTTTGTAATCGTGAATAAGGGTTAAAGTTCTTATAACTTGAGCTGTATAGGGCAGGTGGATAGATGAATTATTATTAGTTAATAATAATTTTCTTCGTTTTTTTTCTCTTTTCTAGAACCTTGGCACCTCGAGCCGCATGATCATTGAAAGACAGACAGAGAGAGAGAGAGAGAGAGAGAGAGTGAGTGTAGAATATTGATCAGTTATCCTTTGACAATGAGACTTGTATCGAATTAGCCTTGGAGTACAATATAGAAACCCGCGTGGACTCTTAGTATTGACAATTAGTAGGTAGGTCGATAGGTATACATAGTAGGTACGAATGATTTCGGATTTCCTGGATAGTTTATTTCTCAGGTATAAGGGACATTGACAGAATTGTACTGGCAAGAACGCGTTCAATCGATTTTCAGAGAAAATCACATTCAATATCTACAGGGTGTACACCCAACGATGGAACCAGTCCGAAGTTGCCTAGAGTCGAGAAACAAAGCTTATTTTACGATTCTATAGCCAACTTCAGACGATTGATACATTAACTGATAACTGATAAAGTCAAACTACTACAAATTAATCAATTTTATAAAATTTTGATACTTTTTATTTATTTTCATATATTAGTTTCTTTTTATTTATTTATTTTTTTATTGTTTTTTCCTCTCTTCCTCTCTTCCTCTCTCTCTCCCTCTTGACACGAGTTTAAACAAGAGACCTGAGCTGCGTGATGACTTCGCCCATAACCCGTAAGTGGGCCAATGGCGTTAGGTCAGTACCAGAAGATGAGATGAGAATCTCTCACGGTCAGAAAAGTATGACCGTCGTGTCGCGGTCGAGTCCGTCCGGTCACAACCCAGACGACAAGCCACTGCCCCATTCTAAATCATGTCTCATCTTATACCTAACCTAACCTAACCCAAGCTAACCTAACTTTTTTTTTTTAAAACCAAAACTGTCGCCGAGTTGGAGTTCCTCGACCCGGCAGTTAAACCTAACCTAACCTAACTTAACCTAACCTAACCTAACCTAACCTAACCTAACCTAACCTAACCTAAATTTAAGACGAATTGATTTTAATTCGCTTCCAGAATTGCGATGAATGGACCAAATAAAGAATGAACAAAAAAAAAAAAAAAACTGGAACAAATTAAAAAAGGGAGAAGGGGGGGAGAACTTTGATTCTAATATTGAAGAATAATAACCTTATAATTCTAGGATTATCCAATAAATTGTTAAATAAATTTTATACTCTATCGATTTACTGTTTCTTTCTTCTTTTTTTAATATATAAATTTCGACCAATCGATTAATCATCGTTTTTAGATTCATTATGGGAAAAGAAATCGATTGTTCGATTAATCGAGAGAATTTGATTACTCTAAAATTGTATATTATAATCGATTAGTCGAGTGTAACGATGATCCTGTCTCTATAATTGATGGAATAATCGATTGTGTCAGACTATCAACCTTTTATTCGATTATTATCGACTGATCGACGCTTAAGAGTCAATTTAAAAATCAATTAGTTTGATAATAGAAGAAACGAATCTCACTGTGTGAGATTTTGGATAATCGATTGATCGAAAATCCAATCAATCGAATCAGTCGATTAGAAGATCGATATTTCTGTCATCCTTGGCATTCTTTATGACGATTATTACAGTTTTTTTTTATTTTATTTTTCAACAGTTATGATCGTCAACGACAAAGAATCGATGATAATCCCACGAATAAATCGATGATCACACAAAAATTAAAAAATAAATAAGTTTGAGGAAATAAAATAAGAGACTCGAATGGGCTGCTATACGTGCCTTGGAATAAATCGGTCAGTGACACTGTTCCCCCATTTTCTAACTATATATGTATATGTATATGGGGCATTCCATGTCAACTCGACCAATGATTTTCCCTCACCATTTTTGAATCGCTTCATAATTTTTTATACGATTTTCCTATCTCAAAATAGCACTCCCAAATTTTTTCAGATTTTTTCCGCAATCCGTTAATTTTTTATCAATATTCAAACCCATCTGAAAAAAGGTTTTTTTTAAAAATCTCAAAAAATTCTCAAAAATCTAGTTGTTCATTCCAATCATTTTGCCACCTGGCCCATGATGGGACCTTTTTTTTTTAATTTTTTATATCACTTTAAACATTTTCACCAATCTTGCAACGTTACAAAAAAATCTGAAAAAAATCTAAAGAATCTAGTTTTTCATTCCGATCATTTTGACACCCGGCCCAGTATTATAGTGTTGGACTCTCAAGACCGATTCTCAAATATTCTCGATTTTATAATGAACGTAATTTTGCCACCAACAGCTCGAACTTCAAGTCTAAGGATAGAATAAAAATGTAAAAATCATTGATTTATAATAAACAAATATTCATTTGTAGTTCATTTATCAACTTGTAGAGTACAAAGACATTGAATCCCCAATACTGGAGAAGTGTTATACACTCGTTCTTTTGGCCGCGTACTGGGTACGTTGAGTATTGGGGATTCAATGTCTTTGTACTCTACAAGTTGATAAATGAACTACAAATTAATATTTGTTTATTATAAATCAATGATTTTTACATTTTTATTCTATCCTTAGACTTGAAGTTCGAGCTGTTGGTGGCAAAATTACGTTCATTATAAAATCGAGAATATTTGAGAATCGGTCTTGAGAGTCCAACACTATAATACTGGACCGGGTGTCAGAATGATCGGAATGAAAAACTAGATTTTTTGGATTTTTTTTTTAGATTTTTTTGTAACGTTGCAAGATTGGTGAAAATGTTTAAAGTGCTATAAAAAATTTAAAAAAAAAGGTCCCATCATGGGCCAGGTGGCAAAATGATTGGAATGAACAACTCGATTTTTGAGAATTTTTTGAGATTTTTAAAAGAAACCTTTTTTCAGATGGGTTTGAATATTAATAAAACATTAACGGATTGCGGAAAAAATCTGAAAAAATTTGGGAGTGCCATTTTGAGTTAGGAAAATCGTATAAAAAATTATGAAGCGATTCAAAAATGGTGAGGGAAAATCATTGGTCGAGTTGACATGGAATGCCCCATATGTAGTATATGTACCTACGTATATTGAATATTTAAAATGAATAAATTAAGAACAGAAGGGCGAGTGTGGAAACGAATCCATCGAACAATTGGAATCGACCCACTACTTCTTTTTCTAACCTTCATCAATGATTTTTTCTAACCTTTTCCATCAATTTTTTTTCTCCATAACTGTCTTGAGTATCCTGAAAGAAAAATAATCAATGTTCCTAAAGAAAAGAAAGAAAGTCGAGAAAAAAGAAACGAACGTATGTACTTATCTGTACATATAATATCATCGTCCCCAGATCGGACAGCGTTCAGTACCGCCCGGATATCCTGAAGGCGTGTTACTACGCGTAACCGGTCGCTTCCTTGACTCGAGAATTATAGTTTGGGCGCGGGTTTACGTACGCCTCCTCTTGTAACAGTTGTTTACACAGATCGAGAGAAAAAGAAAAAGAAAAAGAAAAAGAAGAAATCTGATCAAACGTCCGGAGCCCAAAGCCTTGAAATTTTAACGCCTTTCACTCGCGTAGGTATATGAAACGCATTTGTGCAGAGTTCGTTACACGGTTTTGACGTTTTTCAGTGCCAAAAGAAAAAGAAAATAGAAAGAGAGATACATAGAAGCGTCATTGACTGTTTTTTCGTCTTCTCTCCGACTGTGCTGCGAATGTGTGAGATGATCGCCTTCTTGTGTAACAGAGAGGCGAGAAGTGTATATCGGTCGGTAATTATCTTCGACGAGGTCAATTGCGAGTAGAATGATCTTAATAAGCGATAGGTACGAGTGACTAGGCTGTGTACATTGAAACAAATTAACGAATCAAGTAACGTTAATCGGTTTGGGTACCGGTGATCAGATCAGACCGAACGTGAACCGCGCATCAACCAGACAACCAACTGTGCTCTCGTTTCGCTGGCCCAGTTTTTCTCCTTCATCTCTTGATACACAATAAATTAGACGCACTGTGATGCTGCGCGGGTACTGTGTACAGTTTATATTCCGTACCTTGAGAAGAGGATGTATTTACAGTGCAGAAATTAACTCTGTGAGGTTGCTATCGCAGCGAAGAACACAAGACAAACGAAGAGATTCGGAGGTTTCTTGATTCAGTTTCCTCATTGTCGACGATATCTCACTTCCGGTTAATCCTAGGAGAAAAATTACCTGAACCTATTTTGATCGTCTTTTAATTCTCTACAAAAAAGATATCAACAATTTTTCCCGTAGAGTCGACGGTTCGGAAGATATACGTGCTTCAAAGTCAGAACCTCACGACGCTACACTTGCACTTTCTTTCGACGATATCTCGCTTCCGGCTGCTCCAAGGTGAAAAATGATTCAGAACGATTTTAAAGAACGTTAAATTTTCTAACATAAAGGTTCTTACAGTTTATCTCGTAGAATCAACGGTTTCAAAGATACACAGGCTCAAAGTCAGAGATCAATGATACAACAACGAAATCCTTAAGGGCGTCTCCCACGGCGATAAAACTTCTCAGATACAAATGTTAATGAGCAGACTGCTACGATTCTCGTTGACCATACAGTTGAAGATAAAAGGAACATCTTCCGTGGTTAAGAGGTTAGAATGCTAATATTAGGCTCGCTATTCGCACAAACATTTTCGACTCCTATTTCGAGGGATTCGGGCGTATAATTTTTTATTTAGCGACAAAGAATCAGGACCAAAAGCGTCGAGTCGACTCGGCTCACGTCGGTCTTTAGAGTCCTATAGTCTAGACTATAAGTATGTCTCGATTCTAGATTCTTGGCGACCGTGATCCGCCGTGGCACGCGGTGTTTTGCAATCAGTTTTAAACGCTGCTCTATACCTGGACAAGACATTGCCACCTCCCCCCGCACCTGCAACAGGGACTTTCTACCGATGTTATAGCCTGTAACGCTACGTACCCTACAGAGACGAGCCACACACTCTCATTTACCATACCGATGCCGAATAGGTACTGCCTGTGAACGGCACGTAGACTTTTGATCAGATTCTTTATATTGCATCAGGTATCGGGCCTAGAGTCGGTTACTTAGTATGGATAACCTCCTCGGTACATTTCACACTCGGAATAAGAGAGGGACGCCGAGACATGAACGCAAACGTTCATGGCGCGAGGTTTTAGGTTAGTTTACGTAGATTCGCGGTACTGTTTCCAATTTTTTTATCCTCATAGGATACTCTCGGTTATTATTATACTTTCTAGCGTTTATAGGTTATGTTTGAAGGGTGATCGCATTTAAATAGCAAAGATTGAGGAACGTATGCACACTTTATGCAAGTCATGATCGTTATAGCGACGAAAGAATTGGACCGTTAATCTTGAAAATTGAGAGGAACTGTACTACAAGTCTGAGTATAATTGGGCAACATTCTTTGTCATGACGTGACGGTCTTATCGGTGGATCTAGAACTCGAAAGTTATAGAATCGCTTGTTGATACTCATGAGGTAATTCGTAGTCAGTGCTGATGAATTTCAAGACGATCCGCATCGCCAATGAATTATATATTGAAGATAAATCCTTACGACTTACAATTGGACTGTATCATATTGTTGTATATGAAGGGGCGGATGTTTGAAAATACTCTAGACTCTACTTTTTTAAGTACACCAGACTTCAAAGGACTTTTATGGACTTCATGGGACTTCAAAGACTTCAAGGGACGCTTCGTGAGACTTAATGGGACTTCAAATACTTCAAGGAAGATCGAGGGACTTCGAGGGACTACCTGGCACATCAAAGACTTCAAGGGACACTTCATGAGACTTTATGCGACTTCATGAGACTCCAACGACTTCAAGGAAGATCGAGGGACTTCGAGGGACTACCTGGCACATCAAAGACTTCAAGAGACACTTCATGAGACTTTATGCGACTTCATGGGACTCCAAAGACTTCGAGGAAGATCCAGGGACTTCGAGGGACTTCGTGGGACATCAAAGACTTCAAGGGACACTTCATGAGACTTTATGGGACTTTATGGGACTTCAAAGACTTCAAGGGTGTTTCACCCATCGTTGACATTGCTCTTCAGCGAGTAAATTTTCAACTCTTGAACAAGTGACTCCTTAACTAGTGAAAAAGTCACTCTTTGAAGTCACCCCACTAGTGGAGTGAATTAATAGTCACTCTAATGAATTTGGAGAGTGTATTCAATCGATTCCAAGTGATTTTTTTATCGCTTTATAGAATACGAGATTTGAGATAGTTTCCTATAGAGATGAGGACAATTATGTCCATCAGCATCGATCTTGATAGATGATAGATTATTTCGGTTTAATTCCAAAGGGTTTGAAGCGATTTTGGACAGTTTCTAAGCAATTTCAATCCACCAAAATCATCAAATCAGTGATTGTAATCGACTTTTAATTAATCTAAAGTCATTTGAAATCATTTTGATTATTTTGACTAACTGAAAAATGGACGAAATCGATCATGAAAGATTTTTTGGGAATCTCACGAACGTTTGCACAGATTTTTTTTTGGCACTCTCGTTCGCGAGCTTCTGGACAGTCAAAACCAAGATTATGAACGATTTCCTAAGGATTTTCCACACTAATTTTCCAGTGCTCTTGAAATAAATTTTCAACGATATTGTCTAGTGAACACTAATTTTTTATGACAAAAAAATAACTTTTTTTAAAATCACTTGTCGTAAGGTTTCAGGCACACGGTTGATCCGATCATATCTCTCGACGTCTCATTTTCTTCGGGGTACAATTCTTCATCGTATGAATGAGGAAAACTGAGAAAGAAAAATCCTGTGACAAGTTATGGTCAGTTATCGAAACGTTTAGCGACAATCTAGTCACTCTTTTGCTGATAACGAGGTCAAAAATTTTTTTTTTCACAATTTCCCTCATTCACACGATGAAGAATTGCTCTCTGAAGAAAATGAGACGTCGAGAGACATAATCGGATCCAACAAAAGAGAATTTTTTGGATCACGCTCTACTGGTCCCCTCAAACAAAATCAGTTTTTTGCTTGTTTGTTTGTTAAATTTGTACAGTTCAAGTTATGAATGGCGATCACATTCGTACTATTTCAACGACGAAGACCCTCCTAAAATCAGTACCTGTACTCCTCAGTGGAAAATTTTATGCTTAGGAAAACCGTAACTGAACTTTGTGTATGAATTTTGACCATTTGTGTTTTTTTTTCCCCTCAGAATAATAAATTTGGAATATAATAATAATAATAATAATAATAATAATAATAATTATATGTATTAATACAATAATTGCGCAAAATTTAAGAAAGAATTTTGTAAAACAAAATTGACAAAATTCAAACTCATAAATGTGATATAATTGAATAGAACAAATTTCTGTAATTTATGGATATAATTGTTACATATATATTGAAAAACCAAAACCAAAACAAAAAAAATCTTATACCAGGTAAAAGTGCGAAAAAAGGTGAAAATATGATATACTTACAGAATTTTTTTCTTCCCAAAAATTGGTTCAAGATGCCGTGACAAGTGTGATATATATCCAAAAATAGTGAAATTATCCTATCCTCTTGGAAAAATTGACGTAAAATAATAATACGTCACTGTATTCTAGAATACAAAAACAAGAACACAATTTTTTTCACACACACAGGAATTTTTTTTTTTTGTAATCAGATCCACAAAATATCTTCACTCTTCTCTAAATTCACTGTCTCTGATAACTATAAACTCTATCATGAAGAGTGACGCGAGTTTCGCGACTGTACAGTTATTGTGTGTTTAGTAAATAAATGTACATGTATTATGTAATATATAAACAAACAAAAAAAAAAGTGACAAGACACAAATGCAACGCGCAACGTGCTTTTATACACACTCGAAAAACTGTTCACTCGCTCGGTTCACTTGCTCAAAATAAATGAAAACCTCCTATCCAATCACTCTCACTTTCTTAAGTTATCTCCTTCATCACGAATCCTCCTTCACAGTATATCGGCGATTTAAACTCCGTTTTATTATCTCAAAACGTATTCTCTCACCACTCGGATTTATCTCTCATCGTCAATCGCCGATCACATCATCGTTGATAAGTCGTCAATGTCATCGTACAACGATATCGACTGGAACACATGATTCGATGCGAAAAGTCGCTCCCTAGGGCGGAAAAAAACCGAGGATGTACGGAAACGGACGAACTGACCGTTCGGAAAGTTGACGAGTCCGAATTTTTTCTTGACACAAGTGTAAATGTTTTTCTTTTTTCTTTTTCAATATTTTTTTTTGGTTTGTTTGTTTTTTTGAAAATTTGTATTTTTTTTCCCGCACGTTCTGCGTTCGGCGGGCGTCGTGTTGCGACTGTCGGACTGGGATTCCACTGGGCTCGCTCGTTCCACCGATCTTCTCTCCCTCTCCCTCTTCCTCTCCACCCACCTTTCGTATCCCTACCTATATACCAGTTTGTAGTGCGGTGATACTATCCATAGCCACCGCAACTCTCTCTCTCTCTCTTTATCCAAGGGACTTACGCCGACGCTACAACCCCCCTCCTTTTCCCTCTTCCCTCCCTTTTTCATGAGGTTGAGCCCCCCCCCCGCCCTTTCATTACACTAGGAACTAGAAGAGGAGCCCCTCTCTCACTGACAGGGGAAGAAGACGGTTGTGTTTGTGTATTTTTATTTATTTTGAACAAAATGAGACATTTTTTTAGGTTATATTTATCAAATTAATTAGTTTTTATTACAGAAAAAAATGTAAACATTGTTTTATAATAATCAATAGACAAATATTGATTTTAAATCTGGAGACTCCCTAGAGTCTCGTTTAGAAAATGAATTTAGATTTAGTATAGTTTTTTCTTTTCTAGCCATTTTGATTATTTTGGGGATTTTCAAACCAGAGTATGATACACTTCTTTTTGTTTTTCCTTTCAGTTTATTTTGAATTTTGTCATCAATTTGACTTTTACTTATTTTCGGTGGTTTGATTTTGATTTTGGCGGGAATATTCAGAGATTTTTATGTACAACTGTACGTAGTCGAAATATGGGATTCAAATTTGAATTCTTTTGAACGTTTTGAAACAATTTTTTTTTCTTTTTCAATTTATTTCTCTTTCGTGAAGACGTTAAATAATTTTTAGAATTTTCTAGAAATTATCAAATTTGTCAATTTCTTTCACATAGAATAAGAAAATTGAAATTGTGAAATTGAAAGGTTAAAAATTTGCGAAATTATTCGTGCGAATAAGAAATCATATTGGATTAATCTGATGATATCAGAAATTTATTATGTTTCATAGAATTGATTTTTTTTTTGCAGTAAAACTTGAAAACACAAAAAAAAAACTAAATTTGCTTATGAGATTTCGATCATATGGAATCATATAATCATTAAAAATTACACCCAATCTGTGACAGAAAAAATTCTCGTTTGATCTTTTGATACTATCGTTTGGAAAGACAAAACTAGAAAAAAAATTACTATTCTGTACCTCATAAAATAAATGTATATCATCAGGTTCAATTTTTGATCAGATCAAAAAGTTCTCCGTTTATTTTCTGAAGGCATCTGTTCATCGAACTCTAGTCTGATACCCGAGAATCTGAAATTGGACCACCCATAGCCTGCAGATCATTTCTTGCATGATAGACGAAAGAGAAAAAACTGCTTTTCATATTTTGATATCACAATTTTAACACTCGAGGTGCAATTTTTGAATTGAATTGACAATTTTTTAGATTTAGTTGACAATCTTAATCATATTTTCTTGATTTGCAGTCTAAAATTTTCGTATTCAATTTGCAGTATCACCATTTTCACCTGTTTAATGACACAATAATTGAAATAATTCTAATCAACCCTCGATTTTTTATCGACTCATTAATTATTTAAACATTTTATTACTACGAGTATAATAATTATATAGTAATATAATAGTTTCACTAGATCAATCATCGATCAATCAGTTTTCTTTTTTTCACCTCAGCCATAATGCAACAATACAGTCTATACACAATCAATTACAATCAATTTCAATCACAGATGCATAAAAGTCCATCGGCATTAACGGAAAACGCATTACGGCTAGGGTCCCCAGGGTTTAAGGTAGGCGGGTGGTGGGTGCAGACCCTCGACGGCCTCGACCAGCACCCTAAACCCGGTTTTATCGTTGGCTAAAAGGGTCGCGAGCCCTACGCCCGGGGCCCATCGGGGCGCACCAGCTACATCGCGAATATCGGATTGCGAATTTCGAATCCACTCCTGAACCCCGAGACCCCGGAGGTGTTTTTCGCTGGTTGGTCAAATTGGGATTTCGCACGTATTTCATTTATATCATATATTGTTAGTTTGCAACAAAATTTGGAAATATTTTTTCTTTTCTCAATTGAAACAAAATTCGAGGAAATACAATGGATTGAAAATTTAAAAAAATCGCATTATTTTGGGTCTTCTTCAACCCGAACTACATCCTAACGATTTTGGTATAATTGGTTTAGAAAATGTTTCAATATCCGGTGTGTGTTTGTCAGACGTGCCCGAGGGCGGACCGCATACCTTCGACTTGCGAGATACCTTTCTCGAAAGTGTAACGTTCACTTTCGATTTTTGGGAAAATACGCGGATGGATCCGTCAACCGAGGGTCGATGTTGACAAATTTATGGTTTTCTGTTCAATAATTCTGATAATTCATCATTTTTTTCTTCGAAAACGTTTAAAAATTTGTTTACTAATCTTGATTCAAGTGTTTGATGGACAGATGAAAAAAATTTCCGCCAAGTACATTGATAATTCATAACGTAATGATCAGGTAATTTATCTTCTTTGAAAACGTTGCGAAATTAGTGTACGCATACATTTACTCATCTTGATTTGAAACTGTTTGACGAAGAGAAGAAAAATTTATCGCCAGGTACATTAAGTCTTCACGTAATGATCGGGTCATTCGTTTAATTGAAACCGTTGTAAAATCAGTGTAAATATACACATTTACTCATTTCATCTTTAATCTGTTTGATGAATATATGAAAAAACAAAGTTATCGCCAAGTACATTCATAATTCTTAATTCAATGATCGATTCATTCGCTCATTTTAATTCTAATCCGTTCGGCGAAGAGATGAAAAAAGTCATCGCCAGGTACGTTAATAATTCTCAATGTGATAATCAGGTCATTTTCTTTCTTCGAAAACGTTGTCGAATCAGTTTACTCACCAATTTTTGGATCTGTTTGAGAAGGAGAAGAAAAAAGTTATCGCGAAGTACATTAATAATTCTTAATTCAATAATCAGTTCATTTTTTTTCGTACACGTTTTAAAATTAGTGTGAATATACACATTGACTCATCTTGACTCAAATCCATTTGATAAAAATATGGAAAAAGTTACCGCCAGGTACATTAATAATTCTTAATGTCATAGTCAGGAAATTTGTTTCTTTAGGAACGCTGCAAAATCAGAGACACACAACTACATGTGTGTAATTTGTTTTTATACCTACAGGTATCATAAAACGTAATTATAACGTCCTTCGTATGTTAATTACGACTAGAAAGGAATTGTACTTTATATAACGTTCTACGAGTCAAATATCTGTAGAAAAGTAACTGTTGAGACAATGAAATGAGGCTGAAAGAACTTTGCGTACTGTTAACGGTGCGAGAAAAAAGCCGCGCATGCGCACTTTGTCATTGCTCAATAGCAACAGTCGATAATGTGAGAGTCTGTCACAGTATCTCTGAACCAATCTGGAAATAGGTTCGAGTAATGAATGTTATTGACTTGATTGATATTATTTTTCATTTTCTTTGTGGTAAAATTGACGCAGAGTGAGGTTATGCACCAATTCCGGCGTTGGATTATAGCCACTTTAATTCATCGAGCAGTATAGCGGTGTACATGGACGCAGAGCTCTGCCTTTTCGTACGTTTCTACTCTCCGGGTTCATCCATATTCCATGACAACACGTGTACACGTGCACACGTCAAATTGGCAACTGGGAGGAACACCCTTTCGCTCCCAATCTGCACATTTTGGAGGTATTATATTCGTACTCTGGAGTGCGATGCCCATGCCGGGGCCACTGCTGTATACCTAGACTTTGAGAGTCTAATGGAATAACAAATGTGCAAATCTACTCTACGGGGATGGGGTAATGGCATCCGCTATACGTTTGGAAGTAGGGGATATTTTCAACGAGCTTACCGATATATGACTGGAAATGGAAAAAGTACATGTTTAATGACGCTGTGACGCTCTTAAGCCCGTGTCTTTCTATAACGGTCGTTTTTACGAGAAAAACTGATATGAACTTTTTTTAGATCATTTTGTAAGCTTGAAAATTGATTTAGATGATTTTTTAGGTAGCAGCAACAGGAAGTGAGATATTGGCAAAAATATGTCATAGCTCACTAATAAAGAAAAAGTATGTTTTCAATGACGCTGTGATTTTTGAGCCTGTATCGTCCTAACGGTCGATTTTACGAGAAAAACTGATATGGACTTTTTTGTAGATAATTTTGTAAGCTTGAAAATTGATTCAAATGATTTTTTAGGTAGCAGCAACAGGAAGTGAGATATTGGCAAAAATATGTCATAGCTCATTAATAAGGAAAAAGTATGTTTTCAATGACGCTGTGACTTTTGAGCCTGTATCTTCCTAACGGTCGATTTTATGAGAAAAACTGATATGAACTTTTTTGTAGAGAATTTTGTAAGCTTTAAAATTGATTCGCATGATTTTTTAGGTAGCAGCAACAGGAAGTGAGATATTGGAAAAAATATGTCATAGCTCATTAATAAGGAAAAAGTATGTTTTCAATAACGGTCGATTTTATTAGAAAAACTGATATGAACTTTTTGGTAGAGAATTTTATAAGCTTGAAAATTGATTCAGATGATTTTTTAGGTAGCAGCAACAGGAAGTGAGATATTGGGGGAAAAGTGTTGATGTACCTGGCGCGAGACTCTAGCCTATGCTCTTGATTCCCTTCAGTGTTTCACAAAATCGGTTTACAAATTAAATTTCAGGCTTCCAAACGGGTCAGAAATGTACCTGGCGTCGGAACCCTCGTCGACTTTCTATATTAGAAACTAATTTCCAACTTAATATATCTGGTCACCTGAGATAATCCCTTAACCCTTCCAAGTGAAGTCTATCGAAATAGGTGTTTTTCGTAATTACTATCATCGCCGATATCTCACTTCCGGCTACTCCTATCGAAAAAATGATCAGAACTGATTTTGAAGCTCTTGAAATTTTCTACAAAAAATATTCATACAGTTTTCCCCTCAAAATCCACCGTTTCGGAGATATACAGCCTTAAAGATGCGAAAATGTGCGTCACTCCGATTTGGCTGATTCTTTTTCGAATTCTTATAGGTTTCAACTACTTCCAAGAATGTACCGAATAATTTCGGTTAATTTTGGAATACAATATATTGAATATACTGTAGAATGCCTATAGGTTAGGCTCATTGTCCTTTGTGACAAAGCGCTGCAGCGGATGATGATTAGTCAATAATGAATAATTTAAAAGGATGTTAATAACCCGCGATGTACTCGAACTAAAACTGCGGAGTTCGATCCTTACTTCCGTGTAATAACTGTACTCTGCATTTTGTCAGTCCAACTATATATATATATATAAAATGTATACAGTGATTCATCGATCCTGAATGGTGTATATAAAGATGAACAACAACACATTATTATTTTACTCTTTAAACGATAATCGCATACCTGCGGTTCAGTACCTTGGAAATTATTGCGCAAATATAACAACAACATAATGATAATAATAATAATAGTCATAATAATAATAACCAATACTTGTGTGTCATAGTTGACACAAAACTCATGAATTCTATAAATCGGTAGAGACCTTGATTTTGGCCTATAATTTAACGGACTGAAAATCCTAACCTCTAACTGGGCGGTTTGAGCTGCCATCTTGAGTCGTAGATGCTGGAATTCAGTTTTTTCATCATATCTCGACAACTATCGATTCTATCGTCACGGAGGTGATTATAAAAAATAAAGCTCACTAAATTCTCTACAACAAAAGTCCAACACATTTTTCTCTTATCTTCAATAGTTTTTGTATAATACACCAGTGAATACGTTCATAATTCTCACAAGCTTTTACACAAATATCGATACTTTCAGCCCCATATTACGCAAAAACTGTCAAAGATATGAAAAGAATGTACTGATCCTTTCTTGTAGAGAATTTAATAATCTTGATTTTTATAATCACCTCCGTGACGATGGGATCAATAGTTGTCGAGATATGATGAAAAAACTGAATTCGTGCACCTTTGATTCAAGACTTTTAGTCTGCTTCTATCAATTTACAGATCTTTACTAATCAATTTTTCTATTTTCGTTAATTTGACACCCTGTATGTCCACCTGCTCGGCTCCAGGGGTGGGTCTCCGGATTCCGAGGTTGCCGTTCGGGGATGAGGATGACTAACAAATCCTCTACCCATCTATCCGTGAGAAACGGCACTTTAATAACCCGGAGGTTGTACCCAAGGCATGTGTACCTAAAATTTCACATAAATTTCAATGGTCGCGTCGTTTCTGCTCGTGGGTGGATTTAATGCGGCCCTTTACCCCGAAGAACCAGTAAATCGGGCGCATGTGCCATTGTCCTTACTGCAAGGTCGAGTCTGCACGTTTTCGCCTTATTCGACGGCTATAATATGCATTTAGCTGTACCTACGTCTTATATTTGTTCTTTGTTATCCACGATGACCGCACACCGCGCTTGTCTTGTCCATGTTGAGAGGCACCCTCTACCCTCTTTCTCGGCATACGTACAATAGAGTTTATCGAGGGAAAATACCGAGACCCTCGCTTAATCCCTGTGGGTATTCACCCATGATGCACATCGGCCTCATGTTTGTTTTCGAATTCATGAAACATATTGTACTGTATATCTGAATGATTTGTGACGTCACTTGGGAAAAAGGAACGAGATTTTTTGGGAGTAGGAATCATAAGATAAATAAAAACTCGAACATTAATATCATTTTCATCAACATTCTTAGATATATGAAATTTAAAAACTTAAAAAAAGACGGAATATAATTTGCGAATCTGTTGCAAAAATAAATACTGAAAAATCGAACGTTGAATTATGTATACCGCGTTATAAATTCGTGGATTCTGTGGATACGAGGTTTGTTTTCATATCGTTTCAACGACTAGTACTTGTAAATATTGTACCGATACCCCAGACCGTGCATAGAACCCGGCGTATTTGAGTATCAATATTTCCACCGTATGAACACGTGTATATTCTACTATTACACCCACGCACCCTCTGCCTGATACAACATGATACAACAACAAGTCTGATTATAGCTTGTATCTCAATATTCGTTATACACAGAGAAAGAGAGGCTCATAGGAATTGCGCAATGTATTAAAAAAGGGAGATTTTGAGTGAATCCGTATCTACTGCGAAGGAATTCCGAAAAAACTCCAGAGACTCCTAGGAACAAAAATCTAGTCACTTTCAAATAATTCCATTATCTAATCCTGTAGAGAATTCTACACATGATTCAGTTTTTTCATCATATCTCGACAACTATTGATCCTATCGTCATTAAGGTTATTACAAAAAATGAAGCTTATAAAATTTTCTACAAAAAAGGTCAAGTACACTTCTTTGATATCTTCGATAGTTTTTGTGTAATACAGGCCTGAAAGTATCCACATTTGTATAAGACCTTGTGAGAATTATGAACGTATTCGCCGGTGTATTAGAGGAAAACTATCGAAGATACGAGAAAAATGTGTTGAACCTTTGTTGTACAGAATTTAGTGAGCTTCATTTTTTATAATAACCTCCTTGATGGTGGGATCAATGGTTGTCGAGATATGAAGAAAAAACTGAATTCGAGCACCTTTGATTCGAGATCGCGGATCGAGCCGTCCAGTTAGAGGACAGGATTTTTAGTCCGTTAAATTTGAATGAAATTCAATAAAGTCTCCTGCAATTTGTTCAAGGCCCATAAAATTTTTATGAAATTGTAATATGGGAGATCCAATAAAATCTCATAGGTAGTTTGCGGAAGTTCACTTATTATTATTTTGCGCTGTCGTTCTATGAGTAATGAAAATTCTTCCTATTATAATAATATGAGCTTGAGCGATAACGCGATCAGTCATTAATATTCTGTTATCCTCTGTTTAATTTTTTTCTGTTCAATTTCCTTGTTCCTTCCGCTGGGATTCGAGAGACTTAAGCAGATCTCCAATTTTTTTTTTCCTTTTGACATTCATGGGAAGACATTCTTCGGACTTCATGCTAAGTTCTGCACTTATTGGTACGGCTTTTCAAGGACCTGTAATCTCCTAAGATCTCGACGTCCAGATAATCTCAGGAACTGTTCAACCGGAAAAGGAAAGAAAATTACCTGATTTTCTTTTTTCTTTTTCACAAAATACAATTTTCGATATTCGTCGATGAAATTTCTACAAAGACACATTCAGAAAAAAAAATCAACACCTATTTGTGATCAATACTTATTGTAGTTGGGTTGATCAGTGAAGCCACCCCTTAATTAGAAGAGAATCCTCGTCATATCGTGAATTTATTTCTAAAACCGTGCTAAAAATTCGAGATATTCTGCATCAACTGGCCGCAAGTCTCGTGCGTAGGTATAGTTAGCAGAATTACAGAACCCACAGGAAACAGGAAGTAATGGGTAGTTAACCGCAGCCAGAACTTAGAAGCATATATCTCAACCTGCACTAGAGTTTCTGCACAGTGGTGCACTGTTTGTTGTCTGTTTAACGTATGAACCGCAATATGTAATATATGAACAGTGAAGTTCTAGTCAAGCCAAAGCAGAAGGTTTCTTGTGCTGATGAAACTCCACATTAATTATAATCCCAGAAGCTGGATCATCGCTGGCGTGCTAAATCTTCACTTATGCAGCCACTATACAGTCCTCATGCATGCTTACGCAGTCAGTTGCACTTATTACATTACACCTCCGATAATTAGAGCACTTTAGCACACCGCGCGAGGTGAGCCTTGCAGGGAAAGGCTCCAGCTGCATATACATACCGTGTGATTTTGCGGATCGTCTCCTAGGTATATGCAACTGAGACAACACTGATTTTTGGTGACCAATCACGCGTTCTGGTTTTTATCCATCAACAATTAATGTCATCTCAGTTGCATACACCCAGGAGTCCACATGGAGACGATATGTGAATGTTTTCAGAGAAAACAGGAAGTTATTCTGATTCCACCGGAAATGAAAAGTTGAATTTCCACTAGATCTCCACGTTTTGAGGTTATGTGAGTGATCAATATTTCGTTATATCTCGAGAACGAGGGAGCGGATTTTGATCAAATTAGGCTCAATCGACGCACCTTTTCCAATCACAGAACTGATCAGATTTCGGCTCTGTTCGGTGCAGGACTTTCCGAATTATTTGAATAACAAAATCCTAAGCTGCAAAAAAAAAACCAGACCCGCTTGTCTTTTTTTTCGTCTTTGGGACAAGTGTATCAGGTTTATATGTATATTTGATAAACATCGGTGTGAGAGAAAGAAGAAAAAATAAAGAAAAGAGAAAAAACCTGCGGTGCAGACACCGCAGAACCTGTAAGTGGGTATACCTATACCTTGAACCTCCAGGAGGACCGCAAACTTCAAGTATGTTTCCGACTTAGAAGATACTGGATACGTGGGTAGATTCTTCGTGTATAAATAACATATCTACAGATCAGGGAGATAACAGTACTATACCTGCATTCAATGAGTAGCTCTACAGAGATAGACGAGAGGCTAGAAGCTCATAGATAATTACTGTGTAATATTTAATGCCACGAGACTCTTCCGAGTGTCTTGGTGAGTCAGTTGAGCTGCCTACAGACAGGCGTTCAGTTATACCAAACTGGGAAATCAAGTTGTTCTCCTATCTTTTGATAGACAATAATTTAAACCCAATGCGATGCTGTGTAGGTACTGTGTACATACAGTTTATATTCTCTACCTCGAGAAGAAGATGTACGTATAGTGCAGCAATCAACTCTGTAAGATCGTTATCTTATTGTTAGCAAAGAACACAAGACAAGCGAAGAGATTCAGATTCAGTTTCCTTATTTATGACGATATCTCACTTCCGGTTGCTCCTAGGAGAAAAATTACCTGAATCTACTTTGAACGTCTTTGAATTCTCTACAAAAAAGATATCAACAATTTTTCCCGTAGAGTCGACGGTTCGGAAGATATACGTGCTTCAAAGTCAGAACCTCACGACGGTACACTTGCACGTTCTTTCGACGATATCTCGCTTCCGGCTGCTCCAGGGTGAAAAATGATTCAGAACGATTTTGAAGACCGTTAAATTTTCTAACAGAAAGATTCTCACAGTTTATCTCGTAGAATCAACGGTTTCAAAGATACACAGGTCAAAGTCAGTGCCTAAGGATACGACAACGTCGTCCTTAAGGGCGTCTCCTACGGCACTGAAATGTACGATTCAAGTGTCTTCTGCATAAGATACAATCCCAGAACGTCCTTTAGTCTCGAATGTTTCTTTCGTCATTTGTCCACCAAAAATGATGGACGACAGTTCTATAGCCCAAGATCTAGAGCATTTGAAGATAGCTGCTAGAAAGGCACGCCAGGCTCGGAGTGAAATAAACTTTTCAAATGAGAACAAAAATACTACAAACATCGTCCACGTCGGGTACCGCTTCCTCCAGTGTGTAAGCGACCAAATTCTGCTGTCTAGGTTATCTCTGAGTTAGGTTAGGTTGGCTCATGGAAATGAAAAGCGGTATCGCAGCCGCGGTCGTCGTCGAAAGAATATAAAGGCGATTGTGTGGCGGAATTAGGCCAGTAACGCAACACCTGAATGGGTCAGAGATTGCAGATTCATAAGTGAAGCGATATACCCACCCAGTTTACAGTCTGATCCAGAAAACGTGTGAATGAAAAAATTCGCGTTGCATAGCGCTAGGTGTTGAGTTACATAAGAGAATTCAAGATACGGCATGCGGATACCGATTGTGAAGAGGCTCCACAACGCAGCTGCTGCGTAATGAATTTATCAAGAAAATATAAACTACTGGGTCATGTCGTATCGTATTTCGATAATGTGGAACAGACGCACCGTGTGTCCCTGTTCGCGACATCATTGAAAATATTCAATTCAATCATTTTTCCAGACCGTTGCTGGTGTCATATTCATCTACTATTTGATAACTGCTGAGAGAGCTGGTGAACTTTGGGAATCAGCCTACGATCTAATTTATCCTACGTGTTTCATCGTCAGTCTGGTACTCGCCCTCAGCAGGCTCATGAAATGCCTTCCTAATCCGAAACCCATAATCGTAAGAGTCCCATTTTGTCTTTACTGTCCACCTGGTCTCGAGGGATTAATCACTCTTCGAGTTTGGTGGACCTACTTCAACGGTGCAGTGTAAAGTTTCACCGAGTCCCATGAGGTCCTTAATGTAGCCTGATGAAGTTTTACGGAGACTCGTTAAGGGGGGGCTTCACTGATCAACGCTTTTCTGAATGTGTCTCCCAAAATCCTTTGAAACATCATCAAGCTCCTCAAATGTAATCATGAGTCTGTTAGGATCTTCCAAGTCCTTCAACCGAGGATCGTCCTCCTGACCTTATCTAGCCGAAAACATCGACCTCGCAGGTCGTCAGTTTCGTTCAGGTAAAGCGCAGGTATAAGTCTCCGAGTGCCATTACGATCCGCCATCATACAATCGGAGCAGTCGAACGTAGGACCGGAACTCGTCTTATCTCGAATACGACGATAAGACTAATAACAATTCCGCTTCCTAAGCCGGTAACAACTTCCATGCTCGGGTGGTCCGCGATGTTTTCCGGAGCAATAATGGCCATGAGGGACGCTCAGCTGGAGCTCGACTTCGACTTGCTGTCTGATTTCGAAATCTCCCAAGATCCGACCTTCCAGCAGGATTTGGCACTCTGCGCAATGTCACTCATCGGGTCGGCCCTCTACCTCGTCCACGCTTGGCTGTGCTTCGACTGTTGGTGGTGGGTGAGTTCCTGCTCGTCGATGACGAAACGCGCGATTCCTCAAAGTAACGGCGTTCGTCATCATCTCCGTCCGCAGGATAAGAAGCAGAGGAAGATCGGGGACGCGGAAGCCTCGAAAGCGTCGACTACCACCGAACGCTCAGACTCCGACAGCGGGATGTCTTCGGACGACCAAGCGGACGTGGACGGACCAGGCACTTCCAGTGGCCAGAGTAAGAACTAAGCGGCGGAGAAGAATGAGCAGATAATTCATTCACTGGTCCACTCGCTCTAGGGGACGGAGGGTCGTCGAGGAGGCGATCGAAGCTGTCCAAGAAGATGAAGGGACCTCGGAAATCCGCGCCTGGAGAAACCGACCCGATCACAACCCTCAACGAAGTGCTTCACGGATCTGTCGAGCCGAAGCAGCTTGTGAGCTTTAGTTGTTGCTAAATTTTGCAATATCGAAATGAGCCTGCTGACGGTCGAGTATAATTCTTTCGGCACAACGACTGGTACTAAAATCGATCGGTATACCGTTCTGCCTTGCCGAGGCCTTCTCGGTCGGTAACCGGTCTCAAGCCCGACGGTCGGTAAATCAGCAACAAGAACAAACGATGTTGATCAGTGTTTTGATGATGCTGAAGGAATCCGAATAGAACCAATCAACCACTTTTTGGTTGATTGGTCGCTTCCTCACGTCAAAACTATTTCTTGATCATCTGTTTTTTAGTTTCTTCACATTGTTTAGTCTCTCTGATTCACCTCGGGGAGATTCGTTGAATCAGATAAAATGAGAGGCGTCAGAATGTAGATATGGGTTCTCTGGAACAACATCATCGTCCATTTGACATTGTACGGCTGATATGTTTGTGCTTATTTTTCTCCTTTAGGAAGTCGAGGACGAACCGGTCAGACTGTACTGCTGCTGTGCGGATATTGGTAACATGATAAAACGCAGACACGATAGCAGTGTACCGGCTCACGAGTTTCAAGTCGTTCACGTCATGTGACTAAACATGTAGATTGATAATTGTAACTGTGTAATTTGTTGCGGAATTCTCCCTGACAACAAGAGCAAGTGTCCATTTTTTTTTTTTTTTTACAAAGCACAACGATAAGCTTTCAGTGCTTTTTGTCACTCTGGGATATAAATAAACACACTGCTTTCCAGGCGTTGTACTCTGTCGAGCAAACGTCGTGTCAATAACAAAAACATTCAATATAAAAAAAAAGCGAGCTGGGCTATCAAACGACGCGATTATACTATTATTTTCTCTTCAATCAAAGAAAAATATGGAAAAAAACCGCAATGACTCTGAATTCTCCCCATATGCACGTCGCGGTGCATCTGCAGGGATACCAAAAATACCGAGAACAGACGTTTGTTTACACTCGCAATAAGAGATCGCGCGTCTTCGTCTATGAATAACGGCGATGATGTCAACGGCGATTATGACAATCACGGAATTCCATTCCTTCCCGCCTCTGGACAGGTCGACCATCATCACCGTGTATTTTCGCAAATGAAATAGAACCCGGCTCTCTTCGATCCTTGATGCCGGCCCCGCCCACCGGCACTGAGAATCTGATGTTAAGTAATGGTCGAGTGAAGTCACAGACGCTGCCTTGAGACCGTGATGTCATGGATGATGATATCGGATACGCAATCACAGATCGATTGTTGTTATGCCTCGAATTCTTTCGCTTATTTTTCCCCCATCGACGCACCAAAATTAGAACGAAGCTGCGGCACAGTCGAATCTCTAGTTGGCATTCTACAGATTCAAGAACCCCTCGGAAAAATGGGGTCACACGTTGGGCGCCGGGAGAGATCCTCCCGTATTTTTCAGACTCTATCCACGGGATTGTTGATAATATCGACTCCGCATCGCCAGACTTGATCCGAACCTAACCTGCGGTTTGTTGTTCGCTCGATGCCGATACCATGTTGTGTTTAGAGTCGTGACTCGACAGGGCCGCGCCTAAGAGCCGGTGTGCGTGACCGGCAGGTATGTCTGCGGTTCCTTTTTCACATCGTGCGCAGTACGCGGTCTTGTAGCATACGCCGTAGGCCCTGCTATGCGTCGTAGACCCTACGCCGCGGTGCCCCGCGTCGCCATCCTGTGAACGTTGGGAACGGGGTGGGGGTAGACCCGACGCCACCACCAACGGACTTTTCGAACCGGCTTCTCTGCCCGGTACATCATTCAGTCGTCTCAGCCTTGCCCACCGTAGCAGTTCTACGATTCGTTCTACGCTCTAATTTACCGCGTCTCCGAGACTCTTGCGTCTTCTTCAAACAACCGAAAGTCTTAAAACGTGAGTCCAACCTTGTTTGTTTATTACACTCTAACGATTTGGAAGACTCTTCATCTTCAACGACTTTGAACACTTTGGCTTGGCTTTCATGTTCTGTATCTCAGTCGATGAAAATGTTGAAGCTTGCTTTGTCCCTGATTCCCAACAAACTTTGCTTCTCGATTTTACGATCCACAACGGTAGACAGATATTTATTCATCGTCGATACTAAGAATTTTTTGGTGACTCGAGAGGTAGGCTTTTTTTCCCACGTGTCTCGTTCGTATCTGTGAACTTGAAACACTCGTATATTTACATCCTACGACGTAGTATATACTATCGCCTCGAGAGCGTACTCGAAACGACGCAGTTAGCCAAGCGTCTTCCTTCCCGGCTCCTTTCCCTTCACCGAATCTTTTTTTCTTTGTTCGATTGTGTGAATCCGTGTGAAGGAACCGCATTCAGAGGCGTACCCTCAGCGGTTCCCTGTATGTGTCTGTGTCTGTGTGGAGTAAATCGGTCAGACGCTTAGGGCACCATGTAGCCACGTTCTTAATTTTATTTTCTGTTTCAGAGCAGTCAAGATGGTCTCCGTAACGAAACTCTCAATCATCAGGCTGTTCGAGCTGGTGAGAATTTTTCATTAATTCTATAAAACAAAACTAAAAAGAAATATGCATATATGTACATGTATTTTTGAGGGTGTGGCTTTTTTAGCTGATTCTTCAAGACGCAGGAAGTCGTACGTATGGCGGCAGTTAGCTAAAGAGCTGTAAAGCACTCGCAATTGACCACTCTGATTGAGCCTCTGCAATTCATATTATAGTGTTGTAAAAATTGCGAGTGAGCTAATGATTGGGTATACAGAATGACGACGGTGTGCAAAGCACGCGAGTAATGGGGACTATAATAGAAATGACGTGATGTATATAGAGGCGTTTGTGCAGGAACTCGGTATTATTATAATGAATATTTGTTCTACATATTTGCGATCTTCAGATCAGCAAAAAGAATTCATAATGTATATCAAACCAGTCATTTACATATTTGCGGTGATATTAATCAGCGACCGGAAGTCTGGATTCGTGGGCGTCGTACAAGGGCACTGTGAATTTCGTTCTTTTTTTCTTATTACATCCGCGGGCGTTGCGCACTTTTTATAATCAATTGCAGACTTGTGCAGAGATATATCAATTAAGGCGAGCTTAACCGACAGTTAAGACACAACCAATTTCATTGACAAATATTGAAAATTGTAGGAGTCATAGATTTTTTTACCTCCGGCTGTAAAGTAAAGTAGAATAAATTTCGGGTTCACAACATCCTGAATGATAGTACTGCAAGAGGAGCGGCCATTGCTGCCATGAACAAAAGTATTTGTAACGCGTGGGTAACTCCAGTCATGTCGCAATGATTCATATTTGCAAACAATCGTCGCAGTAGTTTGCCGGACTCCTTTAACCCCTTTATGGGCAACACACTGACCAACTGACTTGGATCCGATTGCAAAACGCGATGAAACCGGTAGCCAGGGTTCAAAGGTTATCCTGCAGTCGCAAGCCGGGGCTCGTTGAGTCACCTGCATCGACAATAGCGATTAAAACACATATGAGCTATCGGCGATCATTGACCAACGACCAAAAACCGATCAATGCTGAAATATGCGCGTGCCGTAAATAGCTATGCTATACCAGGCATCGCGATGATGGAACGAACGTGCACGTCGTACCGATGAGTCCGTTCTCATTTCTACGAATAATTTTCTTTATTTTCAAACACAAGGTCGACTGCTTACACGTTCGCGGATTGTTATGCCTCCCATAATAATCTAAACGAGGTCTGATTCCCCGCTCCAACTGTATTTCTTTAATTGCACACACGTCATTTATCTCCAACTGTGAAGGCAGTGTCTCGTAAACAATGTCTGCCTCACCGGGATTATAAAGCCACACGTTAATCTTATGATGCTGTTTGTCAAGTTGGGAATAATCTCTTGACTATAATATTTTTATTCGCTACTATTCTCAGGTCATAGTATGCGTTCTGATTGGACTCGAGTACCATTCGCGAAGCGCCCAAGGGATCTTCAGCGACATGCTGACCGAGGGAACCATCTGCGGGTTCCTCATCATCCTGGTCGGTCTCTTCTCCGCATCCATGATGGGAACACCGGTCAACCGTCGAGTGGTACGTAAATAAGGCCTCCGAACCATTGGTCACACACGCAGACAGTCGTATGAGTCCAAATGACAATTTTAAAGCATCTTTTGGACTCAGACGACGTTCAGACAGCAGAAAGTGCTGCGTATGAGTCAGGTAGCATACTTATCCTGACGTTGACCATCATTGGACGGACTTTGAGTCGTCATAAACGTCTTTGATCAACTGCAAGTCTGATGGTAGTATCGTCTATCATTCGACTGTCCGCAGAAGACATTCGTGAACCTTTTTGTTGAACCAACTATTGGCTCAACGTAAGGCAGTCAAGACGTTTTCGCGTCCATATCAAGTCTATGAAGTGACCAAAGGAGCGTGCTACCTGGGGCATTCGCACAATGATGAATCGGGAGATTGATATCTCGGTCCTGATTCTAATTAGTTTTTTTTAGGGCGACGCGCTCGCAATTCTTGGTCACGAAATGTCAGACGTTGAATAACTCTTTTCCATATACCCGGGGATGATTATTCCCATTTAACACGATCTGATGCCAATAGTGGATAAAAGTTGCGTGCCTCATGGTCACTCGGGCGGCATGGCATGGCATGGCGGGTCGAAAGTCATCGCCTATTTTTAGGCTAATGGAAGTGGGTCTCGGTGCTCGTAAAAAGGAAAATGAACGCCTTTCGGCCATTTCTATAACGTTGTCATCATCGCTCAAACTCGAATCGGGGGTCGAGATACGATCAATCACACCTTAATAGGTTATGCCGCGTGTGCTGAGGCGGGAAGAACTGAAACGCATCTAACCTAAAAAAACTTTCGTTTTTTTGATTTTTTTTTAAGAGCATGCTGGAGTCAGGCTTTACCGACCGTACCCGGTTTTCACTTGTTTTCACTGATAGCAAAGCCTACGCGTCACGAACGCGAAAAAGGAATTAATAGCGCAATTCTATATTGAATTCCGAAGATTTATATTGCAAAATGTCTTTATTTCATGCACTAATCGAGACAGGAAATGGTTTTCTGCACAAAATGATAATTGTCGATATCGACAATTGCAGAAAACCATTTCCTGTCTCGATTAGTGCATGAAATAAAGAAGTTTTGCAATATAAATCTTCGGAATTCAATATAGAATTGCGCTATTAATTCCTTTTTCGCGTTCGTGACGCGTAGGCCTTGCTATCAGTGAAAACAAGTGAAAACCGGGTACGGTCGGTAAAGCCTGACTCCAGCATGCTCTTAACGGTAACGGAGCGAGACCGGAACCTAGAAGACAAATTATAGGGTAGTGGAGTGGTTCGCACCTGGCGCCCTTTCACTTCCCGTATCCGCTGTAATTCCCACCGGTTTTTTGGGTTGATTGCTTTTGGGATCGAAAACAAAACTGCTACACACTAGTCGGAGCGGTTTATTTGTTTTGGATAGAATTTTAAATAGACAATTCTCATTCCAGACCAGGAATCTGGGTCGATCGTTCTTTCATAAACAAATCAAATGATCAGAGCTTATACAGGATGGCAGATTTCACGTGTCGAAAATGGGAGGGGCTTTCTTTCGTGAAAACTAACCCCCTCCCATTATAGACACATGGAATCGGCCACCGTGTAGATCGTTGAGGGTTGAAACCGTTTATTCTCTCGTTGCAGGACCTCTTCTTCAGCGTTGTTGGCTGCATCCTGTTCATAATCGTGGGATCGCTGGCTATCAGCCATTTCCAAAACGCTTACAAGGGTAACACCCGTGATATCGGTCTGTCGAAGGGATCAATCGCCATTATCGAAGGTATCTTCTTCGCGGCCGATGCTATATTCACCTTCCGAGGTGACGCCTGAAGTGTTGCTTCGATTGTATCGTAAAACCGTTTAAGTGCCTCGATATTATGAGGATTGCTGCCTGAATTTTATACGCTGCTAAATGGTCTGCAGTAATTAACTATTTATTTTTTTTTTACAGTACGATAATTATAATTTTGTAGCAATCTATCTTTTGATATTACAACAATTATTATAAAAAATAAAATATATGATTCGTGCGCTCGTTACATTCCGCGTGCGTTTCAATTAATGATATTATTATAATAAAACACCAATAATTAATGATAAAAAATAACTTCAATCATGAAGAAAACAATGTGTATGTGATTGTGATTCACAACAGCACCGGCAGCAGCAATCCTTGTAATATATACAAACTCATATTATCAATATAATTATAATACCAGTATATCTGTGAACGATATATAATATATACGTATATGTACCTAATATGTATAAGCTTAAGTATGATTATTCGTCCGTGGATCAACTATACTACATAGATTATATGTTACATTCACACTGATCAATATAGAAACGAAAAAATAATACGAAGAAAAAAAAACGAAAATTAGATCAAAGAAATTTGATAACATAACATATATTTCAGAAACTGTTAGATCAAGGCAAATTTATATTTTCTACGTATGCATATAGAGTGTGTTTGTGTCGATATAATTTCGATATATATAGATATATTTACACCCCAAAAGCGCTGTATAACCACAAGTTTATTGAAACTGCTTTAATTATTTCACACAGAGCGCTGCAATAGTGTTTATTATTTTTTTATACAATTGTCTTCATTTTCTAAAAAAAGATATTAATAATGTTTTATGTTAATATATGTAGGTATATACAGCGCTTGATGTAGAGAACGCGACGACACGTATAGAAATGAGAATTATACTCAAGATCGTATATAATTTTGTTTTGTGATTTTTTTTTTTTTTTTTTAAATCAACTATTACTATCATTATTATTATTATTACTATTATTTTACAACGAGGTAAATTATAATTAACACATTTTTTGTTCTTTATATACTTGAATTTTTGTACCAATAAATTTAAATATACGTATACGATCATAGATAATGTTCTCCTCATTGTATCCCACAGTTGTGATGGGAGGAATTCCCAGATGTTGTTTGTTCAAATTTAGTTATAATAATTATATGGTTCTTCAGAAAAGGTTTTGTGAATGTTTTGATTTTGTTCTTGATGTTTCTTGGAGAAGTCCTTGAATTTTTATTCAGAGAAGAACAATCGTGATCGATAGAAGAAATTCTCTCAAATCCAGGTTGGAGACTTCTTGCTGACCGAAAAACACGATCTCTTGTTTGATGCCTCAAATCAAGGAGAAGTTAATTTATTGAAGAAATCTGTTCAAGCTCTACTAGTAGCAGCAATCAACGATCTTCAAAAACTATTTTCTTGTTGTAAAAGTTCTTTATTCTCTTTTATAAATTATACAAAAACTCCTTCCTTCTCAACTTCTTAATTCACAATAATCCTCAAAACATCTGCTCGTTGTTTACTAGTTCTGAGGATTCGAAAACACCAATTAACGAATAATATACAAACTCTGAATTAAATCTAAAATGAAAATGAAATAGACTTTATAAACAAAAACTATAAACGGAATGAACACATGAATTATCTTTTAATTGATCGATCTGAAACCCCTTCACACAGTAGCCTCTCCCCCACTAGTTTTACTCCTTCTTTTCTCTTCTTTTTTTTTAACAGTCTCAATGAACATGACTACATATGTACCGAGTTATTGCTACAGTAGACTCATGCGTCGATCTTCTTTTTTTTCATAACTGCTATGCGCATATCTTTTTAACCGACTTCAAAAAAGGAGGAGGTTCTCAATTCGGTTGTATTTTTTTTTTTTTTTTTTTTAATGTTTGTTACCTCAGAACTCCGTTATTTATAAACCGATTTGGAAAATTCTTTTTTTATTCGAAAGGGTATACTTTCAGATTGGTCCCATATAAATTTCATCAAAATCGGTTTAGTAGTTTGGTTTTGAAGTCGGTTTTTTTGTCACACGTGATTTTAGATTATGGGCCTTCAACAGTATAACTGTGTCTTTCCTTTGTCTTCCTACCCTATTTCCTATTGGTAAAAGTACTCTTTCGAATCATCTCGATACATACTTCAAAGTTTATGTGTGCGGTTCTCTCAAAATTAACAAATTTTTCATGTATCGCAAGCAAGGATGCAGTAGCTGTCCTAATTACCTCTCGATCTAATTTCCATTCAAACGATAGAAACCATAACAATAATAGAAACAAATGAATCCCTCAATGTGACCATATACGGTTAGAAAACGGCACCGGTGTTGACGTATACCGATTAACTCTGAATAAGAATTGTATACGAATGATCTATAATTCCATACAGGGTGAATTCATGACGATGATACAGTCTGAAGTTGCGGTTAGTACCGAGAAACAAGCTTTCAGACAGTTCTGAAGCGCAGGTCAAATGTCTGAGAGCTTATTTCTCGATTCTAGTCAACTTCAGACTGTTTTTAGAACCAAAATCCGAGCTCATTTCTCGATTCTAGCCAAATTCAGACTGTTCTGAGCTATAATTCGATCTCATTTCTCGATTCCAGCCAACTTCAGACTGTTCTTAAAACCGTCATCTGAGCTTATATCTTAATTCTTATAGCCATCTTCAGACTGTTCTGACAACCAAAATCCGAGTTTATTTCTCGATTCTGACCAACTTCAGACTCTTCTGAACCATAATGCGAGCTCATTTTTCGATTCTTTCCAACTTCAGACTCTCCTGAACAATAATGCGAGCTCATTTTCCGATTCTAGCCAACTGCAGACTCTCCTGAACCACAATGCGAGCTCATTTTCCGATTCTAGCCAACTGCAGACTGTTTTTAAAACCATAATCTGAGTTCATTTCTCGATTCTAGCCAAATTCGGACTCTTCTGAACCATTCCCAGATAACAAAATGCCCACACAGTGCATGCATAGTGCGCGCACGCGTGCGGGTTTATCCGCATAGCGTGCGCACAGGAGAACATACAGATGCGTCCTCATTTGATGGATATAACGCTCGCACGTCGTGAGGACGCACGCGTGCGGGCATTGTGCGGTTGCTCATTATTCCGATAAAACGACGTAGGGATTGTACGATTGAGGTAAATTTTATCACGAAAAATAATAACGTGGTGAAACCATTAAAATAATTTGAAAGAAAAAAAAAAAAAATTCCGCTCGATGCCCACTGTGTTTTTTTGTCCCAACCGGGATTCGAACCGTGTTCGCCTGACCGCTCAGATGTCTAGTCGTACGCCCTACCTACTGCGCCAAACTGCCTTATGACAACTAATGACTTCATGTGAAATATAATTCATCGGTCAATACGGCCAACAATACAATTAATAAGTACTAAATTTACCAAAATATACAGAAAATTCAAAATACTGTGTATGGTAAAATATTATTAATCGATCATCTTATGTCGAATACCCCGACGGCATAATGACCGCACGCTGTGCGTCGCACATGAGGGGTACACTACGTGCCAGATAACAATTGTGCGACGCACGAAACTATCACGACGTGCGGCTCACGCCGTGTGGGTGTTATGAGTTGCACCTGATCATCACGACGTGCAACTCACGTCGTGCGGGTGTTATGAGTCGCACCTAACCATCACGACGTGCGACTCACGACGTGCGGGTGTATGAGTCGCACGCGTGATAGTTAGGTGCGACTCATACACCCGCACGTCGGGAGTCGCACGTCGTGATGGTTAGGTGCGACTCATAACACCCGCACGACGTGAGTTGCACGTCGTGATGATCAGGTGCGACTCATAACACCCGCACGGCGTGAGCCGCACGTCGTGATAGTTTCGTGCGTCGCACAATTGTTATCTGGGATAATGCGAGCTCATTTCTCGATTCTATCCAACTTCAGACTCTCCTGAACAATAATGCGAGCTCATTTACCGATTCTAGCCAACTGCAGACTGTTTTTAAAACCATAATCCGAGCTCATTTCTCGATGACATATAGCCAAATTCGGACTCTTGTGAACCATAATGCGAGCTCATTTTTCGATTCTATCTAACTTCAGACTCTCCTGAACCATAATGTGAGCTCATTTTTCGATTCTATCCAACTTCAGACTCTCCTGAACCATAATGCGAGCTCATTTTTCGATTCTATCCAACTTCACACTCTTCTGAACCATAATGCGAGCTCATTTTCCGATTCTAGCCAACTTCAGACTCTTCTGAACCATATAATGCGAGCTCATTTTCTGATTCTAGCCAACTTCAGACTCTTCTGAACCATAATTCAAGATCATTTCTGCGATTTCTGCGATTCTAGCCAACTTCAGACTGTTCTGAACCATAATCAAATTGTCTGGGCGCTCATTTTTAGATTCTAACCAACTTCAGACTCTTCTGAACACCCGAGCTCATTTCCCAATTCTAGCCAACTTCAGACTGTTCTAAACCATAATCCGAGCTCATTACTCGATTTTAGCCAACTTCAGACTGTTCTGAAAACCAAAATCCGAGTTTATTTCTCGATTTTAACCAACTTCAGACTCTTCTGAACTATTATGCGAGCTCATTTCTCAATTTTAGCCAACTTCAGACTGTTCTAAACCATAATCCGAGCTCATTACTCAATTCTAGTCAATTTCAGACTGTATCATCGTTAGGAATTCACCCTGTATGGGTACATATCGAAAACGCGTTCGACCGAGTGTCTGTTCGAATTCAAACTCTCGATGCTGTATATCGCGCATGCGCACTCGTTCCTCAAACAATCGACTCTCGACTAATAAAACAATCGACTGTTGTCGCGCAGTTGGGCATGGGAAATATGGGAATGGGAAATGGCAGCAGTAAACTGGCGCTGTTCACAGTGTGTTAATAATACAAGAAAACCACATAACAAGCACAAGTTCGTTAACGTGGATGAATCTCGGTGCGTGCGAGATAGTTAAAAACGACAGAACAACGCGCGCGAATATCATCGTTACCGAATCGATGAAGCGATGCGTCGTCGTTAGTCACCGCGTTAACCCCTAAAACTGTAAATGTGCGAGGAGACCAATAATGTCGAACCCTTCCGGTAGCAGGAGGAACGGTGCCGTCAAGATCCGCCTAACAAGTGAGTCTCTCGAACGATAATCAAACCCACCTTATTCCCCCCATCGTCACGACAAGAGAAAAAAAACACTCTCCCACACACATCGTCGCCGATTCTGGAAAAAAATTTCAGATTTTTCTCTCCCCGCATGACAGAGTTTCAATCCGTCTCTGCGTCATCGTTTTAGCATCGTCGTTACGTCATTTGGCGTTATCTGATCACTCGACCGATCAGACCGACGTCGATACTCCATTGTTTTTATCATTTCAGTACTCTGTGCCAGAAACCTCGCCAGGAAGGATCTGTTCAGTGAGTCGTTACGATCTTCGACGCTGCTTCCGTGCTCAAAAACCCCTCTTACTCTTCTCTTCTTTCAGGACTACCCAATCCGTTCGCTAAGATAACGGTCGACGGGTCTGGACAGTGTCACAGCACCGATACCTGCAAGGCTACGCTCGACCCCAAGTGGAATCAACACTACGATTTGTAAGATGCGACGTCATTCTTAGTCTAATCGAGTTATTACACATGCAAGGCTTAGCACATGCAAAACGGGACAGGATTTCGCCAAGGGTCGCCGAATTTGAGTCTTACTACCTTGCGACGAGTTTTCCAGAGTCTTAGACTCTGATTCAATGCATTCTTGACGTCCTGTGAGAGGAGATTGAAGGAATTGTCCCAGGGTCACCTCGACTAGCTCGATGCCTGGGCTCGAAATCCGGGAGTAGACAGGGAATTTATACCCTGGGGAAGAGTCAGGGAATTTTTTTCATGTACTTGGTTCTTTTGTGATGAAAATTTGTGTAATAGATTCCATTATCGAGTCTCTTTCATCTTAGCGGCGACTACACAGTCCCTAACATACACAGAATGACACTTGTTGAAATCTAAGTCGAGAATTTCTTGCTTTTCATGAACCATATGGAATAACGCATTTTTGGCATGAAATTAAAACCGTCTAGAAAATTTTTCAAGGACTTGAAATCGTCATTTGAGACCGAAATCACGTTTCTGTCCTTCAGATTCGTTGTTATATCCTTCTATTTTCCGAAGGATAAGTTATTTCCTCGGCAGAAACAGGGAAAGTCTGGAAAATTCAAAGAATGAGTTGAGGAAACTCAGTTTTATATTATAGAAACCCCGCAGTCATCCTTCTTCGAGGCTTTCAAATCGTTGATAAATTCAGAAATTTGTCTTCCTACGCACGAATTTTTATCAGCTTTCTTCAATCTCATCGAGATATTTTCATCATCTAATCGTAAATTAATAAGCGTTCAGAAAAATAGGAAAAGATCTGAAAATTGACGGTTTTTTCAGCCTCAAAATTGTTTTTTTTTTCGTTATGAGCACCTCGAGTTGACCTCGAATGTATTTTACGATCTTAAGGTGAAATGAAAGTCACGTGACCTCGATATGATTTACACTTGGAATTTTCAAACGCTATTTTCTCAGCCAAAACACATTCGATTGATGTGAAATTGATATCAGTGGCGTAGAAGAACTGAATGAAGGGCCTGCCAATCGTGGATTTTCGAATATCGAAAGACACAATCAGAATTTTGTGTAACAATATTGTTCTGTAACCCAAGGAGGTGCTGCCCCTCGTAGAGAAAGGCAGCACTTCCTTGGATTACAGAACAATATTGTTAAAAAACTGTTATTACGTCTTGATTTTCGAAAATCCACGATTGGCAGGCCGTTCATTCAGTTTTTCTACGTCACTGATATCAATTTCACATTAATCGAATGTGTTTTAGCTGAGAAAATAGCGTTTGAAAATTCCAAGTGTAAATCATATCGAGGTCATACGTGACTTTCATTTCACCTTAAAATCATCGACGAAGCTTCGAATCTGATCAGCATCTTCAGATTTCACGAATTCATCGATATCGTGTTTACTTTTCACCCGGAATTGGGTGAAACCCCGAAACGTCGAGGAATTTCATTGGAAGAAAAACCTAAAATTGATTTTGTAACGAAGTTCTGAGATACGTGACTCGATCATTGCGAAACAGCTGGTTCTCCTTAGTTTCTGCTGCGAGACCGAGTAACTCCCACAATTGCGAATATTTTTGGCTGAAATTTAGTCTTCTTAGATTTGTTCAGAAGAAGTGAGAAATTCCACGTTTGAAGTATTTTTAGCACCTCTTCCGATCAATCTGTGACTCAAAAACGACCAAATCTCCTTCAGGTTCATCGGCAAGAACGATGGAATTACAATATCGGTCTGGAACCACAGAAAAATTCACAAGAAACAAGGAAGCGGTTTTCTCGGATGCGTCAGCATACTGTCAAACACCATACAGAGACTGAAAGACACCGGATGTGAGTGCTTCCCCCGCTAGAAACCACGATTCCATCCGACTGATCGGTTTCTCCGTCCACAGACCAGATCCTGGACCTCTGCAAGGCGCACTCGGACGACGCGGACGTGGTCAAAGGCCAGATAGTCGTCTCCCTGCTGTCCCGAGATGGTCACAACGGAGCAGTCAGCAACAACGTCGGTCACAACGCTGTCGTCGACGTTCTGGGGGACCTGAGCTGTCCAACGGACCTCCCGGACGGTTGGGAGGAGAGAAGAGCCCACAATGGAAGATTGTACTACGTCAATCACTTCAAGAGAAGCACGCAATGGGTTCGGCCGAATTCGCGGTAATCTTCGTCCTCACATTCCAGGGATTCGCTCTCCGAGACCGCGATAACCGATCGCCTTTCTTTTTTCAGACCTGGGAATTCGATAATCCCAACTACGCCAGAGCCGCCCCCGGCTCTGCCCTCGGAATCCACGTCCCCGAGCGGAAGCGGAAGCCCGCAGAACACGAGGAGCAAGAGTCCGGTCTCTAGGGGCCAGGAGAGGAACGGGGATACTCCGCAGAGCAGGACTCCGGCCAGAGATAACTCTGCGCAAAACACACCCCGCGGCACTCCGACTCAGAGCCAGAATATTCAGAACCTGAGGAATACCACGGCGACCAATTCCACCAGGGAGAGACGGACCCCCAGGGGAGCAGAGGAGCAGAACGGAAATAGATTGCCGAATGGGAGCCAGGCCAGGAGAACCAACAGGACGAACAGGAACAGGAACAGCGTCGTGGCCAACGGCGAAAGGAGGAACGACAATCAGCCGTCGGATCTTCCACGAGGATATGGTGATTTTTAAACGTCCTCGAAGAGACTCGCGTTTCCCCCTAATTTTACGCACCGCACTTGATGATATCTTCGCTTGAAAAAGATCTCATTGTTGTCTGCCAGGCTTAATTAGACTCAATTAGGTCAAATTTATGTGCATCAGGCTGGCGAGCGGAGCCGCAATTTGAAGCCTGTGTATTTTTCTCCGCACATATTCTGATCATGGAGTAATATTGTGTTTTTTAATTCTAGAATTGCGGAAAACTCAGCAAGGACAAGTGTACTTTTATCACGTACCGACCGGTGCCTCAACTTGGCATGATCCAAGAATACCCAGGGACTTGCCGGCGAATGAATTGGCCAATGATCTCGGACCCCTTCCTAGCGGGTGGGAAATGCGACAGACGCAGACGGGAAGAGTCTACTTCGTCGATCACAATAACAGAACTACACAATTTACCGATCCCAGATTATCGGGACAGATAATAAGCAACTTGCTGAAGTAAGTTGTAACAGAGAAACCGAAAAATCATGGATATATGAATCACCAGGGATTTTCGAACGATTTTTTTTAGAATTTCGGATACGTTCAGATTGGAACGGAGTTGGGCGTTTTTTTTTTTTTAAATTAATTACATTCTGATTATAAATTACAAATGCAATTAATAATTAGAATTCAACTAATTACGAATTACAACTGCAATTAGTAATTAGAATCCAACTAGTTACGAATTACAACTGCGATTAGTAATTAGAATACAACTAATTACAAATTACAAATGCAATTAGTAATTATAATTCAACTAATTACGAATTACAACTGCAATTAGTAATTAGAACCCAACTAGTTACGAATTACAACTGCGATTAGTAATTAGAATACAACTAATTACAAATTACAAATGCAATTAGTAATTAGAATCCAACTAGTTACGAATTACAAATGCAATTAGTAATTAGAATCCAACTAGTTACGAATTACAACTGCGATTAGTAATTAGAATACAGCTAGTTACGAATTACAACTGCGATTAGTAATTAGAATCCAACTAGTTACGAATTACAAATGCAATTAGTAATTAGAATCCAACTAGTTACAAATTACAACTGCGATTAGTAATTGGAATACTACAAATTACAAATGCAATTAGTAATCAGAATCCAACTAGTTACGAATTACAACTGCGATTAATAATTAGAATTCAACTAGTTACGAATTACAAATGCAATTAGTAATTAGAATCCAACTAGTTACGAATTACAACTGCGATTAGTAATTAGAATCCAACTAGTTACGAATTACAACTGCGATTAGTAATTAGAATCCAACTAGTTACGAATTACAACTGCGATTAGTAATTAGAATTCAACTAATTACGAATTACAACTGCAATTAGTAATTAGAACCCAACTAGTTACGAATTACAACTGCGATTAGTAATTAGAATTCAACTAATTACGAATTACAAATGCAATTAGTAATTAGAATCCAACTAGTTACGAATTACAACTGCGATTAGTAATTAGAATCCAACTAGTTACGAATTACAACTGCGATTAGTAATTAGGATTCAACTAATTACGAAATACAACTGCGATTAGTAATTACAATTCAACTAATTACGAATTACAACTGCGATTAGTAATTATAATCCAACTAGTTACGAATTACAACTGCGATTAGTAATCAGAATACAACTAATTACAAATGCAATTAGTAATTAGAATTCAACTAATTACGAATTACAACTGCAATTAGTAATTAGAATCCAACTACTTACGAATTACAACTGCGATTAGTAATTAGAATTCAACTGATTACGAATTACAACTGCAATTAGTAATTAGAATACAACTAATTACAAATTGCAAATGTAATTAGTAATAAGAGTCGAACCAATTATAAATGTAATTATTAATGAGAACCAGAAAAATTACAATGTACAAATGTCATTGGGCTCAAATTTTACACTAATTACATGTAATTAGTTTGAAATTTGAACTTAATTACATTTGTAATTTGTAATTAGAATGGTTTCAATTAGCAATTACATCTGTAATTTGTAATTAGTTCGGTTCTTATTACTAATTACAAATGTAATAGTGTAACGTAGATAATGAAACCATTCTAATCACAAATTACACTTATAATTAGTCGCACTAAATACCTACTTAGTGGTGCCCAACACTGGATTGGACACAGGACGAATGTCAATTCAATAAAAATTTCGTCCAATGATCCAAGTTTATCATTTTGTGTCCAATCGGGCCTCTCTTTCTCAATCTCCGAAATCGTTGCCTTAAAATTGTTCAATATTCCCTCAATCCACCGCATTTCCAGAAGACAAAGTCCTCAGAACGGCACGACACCTCAGACTCCGACCAATTCGAACAACTCGCCTCGAGCGGAGCCAGCCAACAGCGAAGCGCCCTCAACGCCGGCTGTGTCTCCATCTTCGTCGTCTCCGTTGCAAAATCCTACCAGATCGAGAACGGAGGGAGCGAGCAATAACAACTCTCCGACATGTGAGTGAGAGAGACGTAAAATGTGTTAAGAAATTTCGATTTTGATGTTTTTTCTTATTATTATTTCAAGACACACAGAAGGAATTCCCAAACATTTTTTTTTTTCTTTCGCTCTTCGATAAACAAGATGATTATTTACGCTCATTTACTGGTCACTGACTACGGGCTTATTATCTTATCAGGGTAAAATATCAACCACTTGTTTTGTTTACGTCTGATTTATCGTCAGTTGGTTTTTTACGAGACAAGAGAAAGATGAGTTTAAACTTTATTAGAGTATTCTTCGTCGGTGGAATCAGAGGTGCGTCTCTAGTCGTTTCTACCAACTAAATATCAAGTATATAACGTCGTAGGTCCTTTTTCTTCGTTC
This sequence comes from Euura lappo, assembly GCA_018257835.1. Classification (NCBI taxonomy): domain Eukaryota; kingdom Metazoa; phylum Arthropoda; class Insecta; order Hymenoptera; family Tenthredinidae; genus Euura; species Euura lappo. The sequence continues at coordinate 157,917 of JAEUYN010001509.1, read as the reverse complement.
GGTTCAGACTAAAAACGCTGAAATTAACTGAAAATATAAAAAATTGACGATTTTTTATCGTATTTATTCATTTTTTCGTGCTGCTTCCAACACTAAACTTATTATTTTCTCCTCCACAGCCGAGATCGCGCCCGTTCAGCATGCCCAGACGGTTTCGGACCTCCCGAAGGAGCTCATGGAGAGCGAGCTTCTCCCCAAGTACAAACGAGATTTGGTGGCCAAGCTGAAGTGCCTGAGAGCCGAGCTCAACGCTCTCCAGCCGCAGAGCGGACACTGCAGACTCGAAGTGTCGAGGAACGAGATATTCGAGGTGGGGTTCGAGGCGCCGATGAGAATACGAGACTGGACTCTTTGTGACTCGAATCCGTTTATTTTGCAGGAATCTTACAGACTGATAATGAAGATGCGACCGAAAGACATGAGGAAGCGATTGATGGTCAAGTTCCGCGGCGAGGAGGGGCTCGACTACGGCGGGGTCGCGAGAGAGTGGCTCTACTTGCTGTCTCACGAGATGCTGAACCCGCAGTACGGGCTCTTCCAGTATTCCAGGGACGATAATTACACCCTGCAGATAAACCCCGACTCAGGCATTAACCCGGAGCACCTCTCCTACTTCCACTTCGCCGGGAGGATAATCGGCATCGCCGTCTTCCACGGGCACCACGTAGACGGGGGATTCACGACTCCCTTCTACAAGATGCTGCTGAACAAGGCCATCACTCTGAGCGACATAGAAGGCGTCGATCCTGAGCTGCATCGAAGCCTGACTTGGATGCTGTGAGTAGGAATAACGTTGAGAGAGCGAGAAGCTTGACTAATCATTTTCCTCTCCCTCCCTCCAGAGAGAACGGCATCGACGGCGTCTTCGACGCCACCTTCTCCGTAGAACACAGCAGCTTCGGGGTCTTGAAGAACCATGACTTGAAACCGGGCGGCAAGGACATAGCCGTGACCGAAGACAACAAAAGAGAGTATGTGAGACTGTACGTGAACTACCGATTCATGAGGGGAATAGAGCAGCAGTTCTTGGCCCTCCAGAAAGGGTTCCACGAGCTGATACCGCCGCAGCTGCTGCGTCCGTTCGACGAGCGGGAACTGGAGCTGGTCATCGGGGGCCTGGGGAGCATCGACATAGGCGACTGGAAGATGCACACGCGGCTGAAACACTGCACGCCCGATACTCCGATAGTCAAATGGTTCTGGCAGATAGTCGAATCCTACGGAGAAGAAATGAGGGCTAGACTTTTACAGTTTGTTACCGGAAGCTCGAGGGTCCCGTTGCAGGGGTTCAAGGCGCTTCAAGGTGCGCGCTGAGTCATTGTCTGCGATCTTTCAGAAAACAAACAAACAAAAAACACGACACTGATAAGAATTGTTATCGTTTTGACTTCTGGTGACGAGTTTCTTTTCATTTTCAGGCTCCACCGGCGCCGCGGGGCCTCGGTTGTTTACCATTCACGCCATCGACGCACCCAGTGAGAATCTACCCAAGGCTCATACCTGCTTCAACAGGATAGACATACCCCAGAATTATCAATGCTATCAGAAAATGCTGGATAAACTGACCCAGGCTGTCGAAGAGACTTGCGGATTCGCCGTCGAGTGATAGGTATATAAAAATTTCTTTTTAAGGGGCCGGGGGGATATAATCTTTATTATCATTATTGTTATGGAAATTTCGCGCGATACACGTCGAATATATGTAATATACATATTTTTATAAAATATATTTATAATCTTCCCAAGGAAATATTAATTATTATTTATGATAATTATCGAATCGTTATTACAGGGTGTCTGCGAACACGGTCTATGGAAATCGCTTGGAAAGCCTAATGCAATATAAAAGAAAACGGCTACCGTGATAATTAGGATCCCGGAATGATAACGAAGAGAAAATCGAGTTTGATCAATTTTTATAAACCCTGGGATCGAAAAATGGGCGAAATGTCATCGAATACGAATCAAAAACCGCTTTTCTCGACCTGAAACGTTAATTGATTCGTTTCTTAATCAGAATTTTAGGCTCTTTTTTGCCAAAATTTGACAATTTTTCCCAGTTTTCTCTTCTTTTCAATCAGGAAAGAATATGAGAAATAAACTTAGAAATCAACCAAACAATTTTTAGATACCCTGTGTATTATTACGATTATTGTTTTTCAAATTAGGTGAAATTATTTGAAAATAACAACGACAAAAAAAAAATAAATAATGCACATCGTCGTAGAGTTATAAAAAATGATAATGAAAGTCGAAGATTAATCAGAGCAACTAATTTTATTATACTTTCTAAAAAAAAAGGAAAAAAGGAATGAAATCAACTGTTTTTTGCTCTCTTTGTTGTTGTTCTTGTTGTTAAATATAAATAATGTTATTCAAATTGATAATATCTTACTGTGATTGACAATATAAAATATTATCTTCTATAAAATTTTGATAAAAAAGAATAATAATACATTCGAAATGTGTTGAAAAAAAAATTGATTAAAATGAAAATCGTCATTGTAGTTGATTAATCGTCGACATTCATTCTACGAATGGATTATACAGAGTGGTCAGAAATAAAAAAGGAAGAAAAAAACAAAAAAGTTGACAATATGATAGAAAAATTTGTATCTAAAAATTAAAGATATTTTATTTGTATTAGACGTAATACAGCAAAATACTCGAAATAATGGACCTAGATCTAATTTTTGTGATACATGAGAAGAAAAAAAAAAAAGAACCACCACATCCACCAAATTTTATTATATGATTGCATTTGTGTATAATATAAATTTTATCCACACATAAATATGTATTTATGTGATCATATCAACACTTTTATTTTATTTGGCGATTTTGAAAGTCAGTCGATAATTTGTTGCTAGAATTTTTCTGGGCCACTCTGTACATAGGTAATATAATATTAATGTGAATATGTACGTATATCTATCTTATAATCATTATTATTCATATTTTTGCACATTACACACACACACACACACACACACACATACGTAATAACGTCAATAATTATGATAATGATAACAACGATGAAACGCTTACTCGGTACATTTATACACACTGTGTTTTATAATTATTATACAATTATACGTTCATATACAACGTAGATTCGTTAAGGTGAAATGAAAGTCACGTGACCTCGATATGATTTACACTTGGAATTTTCAAACGCTATTTTCTCAGCCAAAACACATTCGATTGATGTGAAGTTGATATCAGTGACGTAGAAAAACTGAATGAAGGGCCTGCCAATCGTGGATTTTCGAAAATCGAGACGTAATAACAGTTTTTTAACAATATTGTTCCGTAATCCAAGGAAGTGCTGCCTCTGTCCACGAGGGGCGGCACCTCCTTGGGTTACAGAACAATATTGTTACACAAAATTCTGATTATGTCTTTCGATATTCAAAAATCCACGATTGGCAGGCCCTTCATTCAGTTTTTCTACGTCACTGATATCAATTTCACATCAATCGAATGTGTTTTGACTGAGAAAATAGCGTTTGAAAATGCCAAGTGTAAATCATATCGAGGTCACGTGACTTTCATTTCACCTTAAGTGTAACGCTGTAATATTCACAATCAGTGAAAAGTTCCATTGATTCTTCCATCTTCTTTTTCTTCACCAAATATTGAAATATGTCGTTTATACAAGAGTGTATCATGCGTCTAGGGAAAAAACTGTGACTCAGACTCCCGTCTCAGAGGATCAAAAACACGAGTTTTTTTATGCATGTGTTCTAGAAAAATATTCACCGTTCTCAGCAATATGGAAATCATTCGGATTTAGCGTGATTTGTGACGAGCTATGATGCCGCCATCTAGGTCTAGGAATCGACCTGCACAGAGTAGTTCGAATTTCGCCACTAGGTGAAACCAACATGACACAAGTTATCAGCAAAATAGTGTCGATAACTAGCCATAACTTGTCACAGGATTTTTTTTCTCACTTTCCCTCATTCATATGATGAGGAATTGCTCTCCGAAGAAGATAAGACGTCGAGAGACGTGATCGAATCGACCGTGTGCCTGAAACCTCACAAGTGATCGTTTTTTAAAAAGTCCATTTTTCGATGTCTCATGAACTTTGGATACTTTCACTTGCTTATTATTATTATTATTATTATTATTATCATTATTATTATTGTCACTATTATTATGAACTATATCAGTCACACACACACACACACACACACACTCATTCACAAGACTATAAAATTCTCCGACAAGAGACAGCAATGCACCTATGTCTTTATTATTGTTATTGATATTATTGTTAAAAATGGGGGAATTTTTTTTATCTTATTTCGACTATCGTCAATTACAAATAAAAAAAAAAATAACCAGTGCATATATCGCAAAGGAATGTACGCGTCATGATATGATATGATATTATTATTATCATTATTATTATTATTATTATTATATTTATTCGCATAATAGATTTTTTTTTGTGCAATTTTTTATTTCCGTGTCTTAAAATTACTTCTTTTTTTTTCTTTTTTTTTTCTCTTCATAAATTGTTATCACACAATGTGGATTGAATTAATTAATTGTTTTGAAATTGTGATATTATTACAAATATTGTATCGAACAATAGTAATTTTTTTTTTTTTTGGACTTCATTACTCATAAATTACAGTGTGATGAAAGAAAAAAAACGCTGATAATTCATGCGAAGTATAAATAATTTAGTTATTATCACGATCACAATTTATCTTTTTTTTTTTTGTTTAGTTATTATTATTATTCTTAACAATTCAAGAAATAATTTAATTTCTTTCTTCATCAACTCGATGTCAACCAACGATTATTATTACTATTATTATTATTATTATTATTATTATTATTATTATTATTATTGTAAGGCATAGTTTTTTTTTCTTTTCTTTTTCGAGTTTCACTTCAAGTCTGTCACATAATATATTGTATATATATATAATTACGAAGTACGATGTGTAATTAAGGACGTTGCCTACCCCCGCGCATACAGGCTCTCACTATATTGAATTTATCTACGATGTCATTAAAGATATCGCAATTCTCTTCGAAGCATTTTGAAGACAAAAGAAGGATCTATATCGTGACGTAGGCCGATTTTGGAATTTCGTTTCAAATTTTCCAAAAAACGTTGTCGAAAGTAGGCATATTTTGCGACCTGCTACAGCGAAGACTAGACATTTATTGGAAAATCGGGCTACGTCACGACATAGATGCATCCTTTACCTTCAATTTGAGCCCAAAATCAATACAATCGTACATAAGACTAGCGAGAAAACTTGTATGAGCCGAGGCAGAAATCGCGATTTTTCCGCCCAGAGCAGCCAATCCCGAGCGCCTATCCCTACTCCGTCGTAGCCCCGGGAGTCGGTCCCAACCGTTATCCCCTCCATTTTCGCGCGGGAAGCCGAATTCTCCCGCGCTGGCTCACTAGGCAACGTCCTTAACATTTTTCAACACTGGCCTTCAAAAATTATAGTAGGTATAGAATTTTTTTCATGAAAAAAAAAAAATACTAGTAATAAAAAAAAGAGGATAAAGACAGTCAGAATTATTTATCGACACTTATATATATGTTTTTTTTTTTTTACTTTCAATTTGGATATAAGGTAAAAAAAAATAGTATAGCAATTGTTCTATGATAAGGTTTTTCCCGCAGGAATTCTTCGACTGTCTCGAGAAAAAGAGAATATATGTCATATATCAGGAGAAGACAAGAAAGAAAGGAAAATAAATATATAATGAAAATAAATTAGTGCCTTGATAATAGAGAAAAAAAAAAGAAAAAGAAAAAGAAAAAGAAACAGAAGAGTTAGAAGAAGAAATTATTGTTATTAATACGATATATGAAAAGTGTAACATCTTGTTTTGTCAAATTAATCCGACGATTTTTAATTATTCAGCAAACTTTAAGTGAAGAATAATAGAAATCAAAAAAAGAATTAAAAAAAAGAAGATAGTTAACATAATACTAGAATGAGAAGATTAAAAAAAAACTCCCATTTTAAAAATATACTACTATTATTATCATTATTATTATTATTATAAATAATGAAAAACTGTATAGTAAATTGTTTATTGTTTACGCTATATTTCTTTTATATTTCGCAATGAATTTTTTATAATCAATAAAAAAAAAACGATAATAATAATAATAATAATAATAATGATTATAATAATGATGATTGTATTTGTGATTAAGAAGAAAATAATAATAATCATCGAAAATTATCCATATCAATATTACTGCCTTAGATATGAATTAATATATTCGTTTAAGAATGTTGAGATTTATTAATTATACAACTAAAACCTTGTCAATTAGTGAGGAATATCAATTTGACAGTGCCCTCGACGAAGATGCTATCGATCATTGATAACGAATATTTATAGTGTATTTCAAGCATATCGGTTAACCTTGATGTTAACAAATTGTAATTAGTTGAATTTCATATAATTTTATTTACATTAATTTCTTTCCTTCACTTTTTATGTTTTATAGAATTCTAGAATTAGGAGAAGAACTTTAGTCCTTCTTTTTAGACTATATATATTATTTAAACAGATCGATGACAAACAATAATTTGATTGTCAATTTTCTCTAATCAACTCACATCAATACAGATTTTGTGATTATAAAGAAATAAAAATATCGAGAATAATCATAATAATATTTTTAATACCTATATCACAATTTGTTTATGAATAATTTCAACAATATAAACACGTAACATAATTGTAAATAATTATAAACAAGTATTTTTTTCTTTTTTTCACTTTATTATTATTATTATTATTATTATTATTATTTGGATGTGAAAAACATGTATACATATTTTGAAAGGATTTATAAAAGAAAAAAGAAACGACAAATATATTATAATATTCACATTTTATTATTATTCCTTCATTCCTTCATTTTCACAATTCACGAAGCTGTATTTGAGAGGGTAAATTTTGTCTGAACAATTCAGTAAATTTTCAGTCGATTTGCTGCATCAGTAGCTCAATATTTCTTGCGAAAATACAAGCTTCAAGACTTTTTTCGCTCAAATAACAATTCGCTGCTTCGAATCGAACGGTTGCCGAATAGTTGAAATGGCAAGGTGCTCGTTTCGGTTTTCGATTATTCAGGATATACTGCTGGACTGGGACGAATAATTGTATGCGACGTAGCCACACATCATCCGCGGTCATCGAATCTACCTAAACAACGCAAAAAGAAACCCTAATAGCCGCAAAATTCATAAAAATTTGAATCAATAAAGGAATTTTACGAAGCCGATCCGAAAATCCCGTCACTTTCTGAACGTCGTGGGTTCGAAACCCGGCCGGGAAGTTTTTTTTTTTCTACTGATTCATAGTCCGGTCCCAAATGTTGAGAAAAAGGCATAGAAAATCAATTTCTCATTTTTACCATATAATTTAATGTAAATTTGTCTAAATAAGAAACAAAAATTGCGCGAACTTGGAAAATTTCGAGAAATCCAAATCAAGAGACTCGGTAGAGTCTCGCGCCAAGTACATTAAAAAATTTTTTTTTTAAACGCCGCGCGTAGACTCACCGATTCTATTTACCCGAACGGGAGCTGTCCGCAGTGGTGGGGGTAATCAGAATCTCAGTTTTCTTCCATTTCGCGATATCAATGGGTCTTATAAGAATTAATATTAGATTGGCGGCACGAAAAGATTTCATTTAAGCCCTATTTCGGTCGAATCGATGCACGAGAAGATGAGATATTATCATTTGAAAAATCTGGCAGGTCCGTTTCACTCAAGGAATTTCGTCTCCGTCATTCCCTCCCCAGCCACGTGGCTTTGCAAATCGCTATGAGTATGAAAAATTAGGGAAGAAGGGCGATCTCCATTTTAGACTACGCAGGGAGCAGACGAGTATAGAGAGAGTACACGTAGTCATCCCCAGGTGGCGCCGTTGTCGAGATTGATGTAAAACATTCATGTCTTTTTACTACTAGTCGATAAGCTAGATCTCTGTAATATGAACAAACGGCTAGATGGGACAATGCTCCTAGAGCCATCTTTTTGTACCTCTTTGTACCTTAATAAAAAAAACATCTAATCGGACCACATACCCCGTCCTCATGAAGAATTACTAGAAGTCACTATATCACCACGAACTACGAGAATCCATGATGAGAAACTTGAAATCTAGTAACTTGTCCAGTCTTCTATCGACTAACTAGAATCCCCTATACAAGGAACTTAGATTAAACCGGCTCTATATACGAGACGAACCCGCCTACCTCTGCTGATAAATGGACACGATTATAATAATCAATCTTATTTTATAATACTAATAATTTATGATAAAGGTAATGGAATATATACATGGGTAATCACATAGATACATATATATTACTATATATATATACGTATATAAAGGAAAACATAATTATAATTACTACTATAACCCTGGTACGGAATAATAGCAATATCCTTCAAATGGATACCTAATTAAGGAACATAGCATAGCTATAATTATGATCCTTATACCTTTATTAAAAACCTTTGTTAATATAAATTAATGTAGCAACAATCAAATCACGGAACAACGTGTATATGGCTACGCGTTGATTGACAGGAGACCGCAACTATTCGGAAGACATTCCTAGATAAGCCTTAGCCGCTTTCCCCGAAGATAAAAAGGGGCGTTCAAATATCCAGCGCGGGCCATAAACATGTCAACCTGGTATTCGCGCGACATACGTTACGTCGCTTAAGCGTCAATACATACCATTGAGTAAGAATAAACGACGGTACATACAGATACATATATGAATATGCTACCCAGCCACATATACACGAAATAATTTATAAATACATACAATCGGCCACATTGCATATACACGCATATACGTATCTTTATATACCAAATCATTATAACGATCTATTTAACCATACGAACTAGTAAACCTATGTATAATCAAGTATTAATCAACTGTTCAGAATCTGCACATATACACATATATGGATACATAGATATATATTCATTCAATTACATAAAACTCTATATTAAAATGATACTGAACAATTGAATAATCATCAGAATATATGCATCTAAGATAGGTATTAATCATACGACAAGTATGCATTAACTTCATTATATATTGGCTGCTTCATATGACAGCCAGTTGACAAACAATAACGTTTCATTCGAAGACTCTGATAATTGCATATTAGCGTTCCATATTCGTCTAATAGACTTCTCAGAGTTTTATTGGGTCTGTTTTCCATAGCGAAATACCTTCGTTCTATCTGAATAACAATCTTCACCTATACTTATTCGTTGGAGTACAATATCTTCTATGTCTTCTATGAATTATAGAAATCCGACCGAGCGAGCGTAGCGAGCGAACACAAATATCAGGTGGTTCAACGTAATTTTACAAAAAGGAGTGATATCCCCCAAAAAAGCACCTCTGGTGCAAAAACCTTCGCCAAGTACATTGAAATCTTCCTCCAAAAAATTGTCTTCCACAATAAGTCTTCCTCCAAAAATTCGTCTTCCACAAAAAGTCTTCCTTCAAAAACATCTCTAAAAAAAAATTGAAATTAGATGTAACTGCCAAGTACAACAGAATACGAATAACATCCTACTACATGGCGTCGTGCTCATTCGCTCGCTGCGCTCGCTCACTCGATTGGTTTTTTAAATAATTTGTGACGTCATAAAAATTAGGAGCAAAAAGTGACCAAACGATAAAATTGTAGAAAAAAAATACGAAGACATAAATTTGTAAAAAAAAAATTGTAGAACAAAGTTTTGGAAATAAAAATTTGAAAAGAAAAATGTTAAAACAAAATTTTGGGAGTGGTACTTGGCGGGCTTTTATAGCAATGTATTAGACTGTCACGTAAACATGTAACCTAATTTCACTTGCCCACACCTGGCCCGCAAAGTACCACGGACAAAATTTTGTTTAAAATTTTTCTTTTCAAATTTTTCTTTTCAAAACTTTGTTCTACAATTTTTTTTCACAAATGTATGTGTTCGTATTTTTTTTCTACAATTTTATCGGTTGGTCACTTTTTGCTCCTAATTTTTATGACGTCACAAATTATTTAAAAAACCAATCGAGTGAGCGAGCGCAGCGAGCGAACGAGCACAACGCCATGTAGTAGGATTTCATTCGTATTCTGTTGTACTTGGTAGTTACATCTGATTTCAATCCTTTTTTAGAGATGTTTGTGAAGGAAGACTTTTTGTGGTAGTCGAATTTTTGGAGGAAGAGTTTTTGTGGAAGACAATTTTTGGAGGAAGACTTTTTGTGGAAGACTATTTTTTGGAGGAAGACTTATTGTGGAAGACAATTTTTTGGAGTATAGCATACCCACGGAACCCAATTTCACTAACCGAGAAAGAACGGAAAGAAAAAGAATCTGCCAGAGTACCCAGAGCTAAGATTCTTTAAAGTAACCCCGGGTCTTTCAAGATTAAATTCAACCTTCAAAGAAAACCAACAAACAGTTTAACGGAAAATGGCTAATGCCGTATCTATTGGTTAAAAAAAAAAAAACCATTGATGACTACACGAGTTTCGCGCCTCGGATGGTATCCTCGGCGATCCCAGGGAGAGATGATTCGAAGGGACTTCTGCCAGTCAGAGAGCGGCTCTGGCGGAAGGTCGGCCCGATACACTGGAAAAAATTTTTCGCTTCCCCAGCGATTTAATTTATCGCTCAGAGCAGTTCCTTACCATAAGAATGAATATAGTTGCAGGAACAATGTGTATCGCTACAGCAGCGATATCATGTATCGCTAAAGCAGCGATATCATCCATAGTTACTTCGAACCGTCACACCTTTATCTAACATAACCTCTTTTGCGAGAAAAAATTTAGACACTTTCTCGTATTGAAGTCAAAATTATAAACGCCAAATAACTAACTGGTCTATCTGTAAGTCAATTTATGATCTGAATACACTGTAGTCGGCTATACACTGTCATTACGTCGTCTATACACTGTTATCGTTGCAGAAAATAATATTTCTTGTATCGCTCCTGCAGCGATACGTGATCGCTCCTGCAGCGATACGTGTTCTTCTAGCAGCTTTAATATGGCTCCTGCAGCGATACGTATTCTTCTAGCAACTTAAATACGTTTGGCAGAGTTGTTCAGTTGCCACAGCTTGACAAAGGCGCTGCTATCGGTGCGATGTACGTTCTGGCTGAGGGAACCAGAATTCTTGCTATCGGAGCGAGATTTTTTTTTCAGTGTGGGTTTAAGTTCAAGTTGACAAGAATACGGCAGAGATTCGGTGTGAGTTGACGAACGGCGAACAGATCAGTTCGTACTCATCGCACAGGACTGAAGAGTATTTTCAATACAAGTCTGCGAAGATGACACACAAGTTGGCGATCATGACAAGGAAACATCAACCAGCTAACGAATCAATTTGGCAATGATTCGTGGCTGGTGACGCTGCTCTGATTCTATCCGCTCAAGTTCCGAGCAGTGATAAATGGAGTGATTGAATTTTTGGCCGAAGGCATTTGAAATCACCGTGTGATCCAATTGACCCGTAAAGTTGAATATATAAAAGTTGATTCTCTGTCACTCGTCATTCAGTTGTTGAGTTAAAGTCAAGCCTTGTAGTCTTGTAGATTTTTTGTGAGGTAATATTTATCAAATTTTTTTCGTAAACTTTGAATCAATTTCGATAACGACGAGAAGTTGGTTCGTCTTCGCGCTGTTCGCTACAACAATTGTTGCAAATATGGATGCCGTGAGTAATAAAGACTTCAAATTCCAACTACTGGATCCCCATGGCTACCGGGTCTCGCTCAAACCCATGATTGAAGTCACCGCAGTCACCCTCCCGGGAGTCATCGACGGACAGTGAGAAGGTGACTATTGTCTGCATCTGAATAGCCAACAACAAATTGACAATTCAACTAACTTCGTCAAGGATAATTGGCTGAAACCCTCATCTCATGTTGTCTTCTCGTCTGATTGAAACAAATCCATGTCCATAGGCACTCTGATCCGACGGTTTGCAGCACTCTCGTGGATCCAGGACACGTAGTTTATTCCTGGGTTCATATAGACTTGCCAAACAACAAGTCATACTCGACTGCAAGGAGGACGTACGTGGTGCCTCAAGGTCCCAGAGTCCCTGCCAATTGACTCGACCATCGGTGCACACGACAAGATCCAGGAGCATTCTGACCCATATTTCTTTTGGTGACGACTCTTAGCAGAATATCATCCGGGGCATTCTTTTACTCCTTGAGTGGCAGAGGCAACGGTAAAGAGGATTACTAATATCAACGAACTCTGATTGTCACAGTACATTTCAGTTTAGGTTCGACCATGGGCCACGGTCCAGCGCAGACTCATCGATGGTTAATCAAACGCGACGTAAGATTTTCCCAGGTGACGAGTGCTACTGATATATATTGGGAAAGGGGGGGGGGGGAGGCGTCCGAAAAACATAAAACTTGCCGAACCGTTACTTAACGCGGGCGCCCCTACAATATTTTTCATGCCTGTTTTCGATGCGTAAAATGGCACTCTGAACACCTAAGAATGACCCTGAAAGATTCGTCACGAATTGTGAATTACCCTGTATCACATATTTGAAATGTCTCTTTCCGTGCCGTCAAATGCCGTTTTAATGCCTGTGCCGTAAAAAATATTTATTGAGGAAAAGGCATTAAAAGTCACTTCGACGCCACGTGAGAGTCGTGAGATGCACATGAACGTGCATATAGGAACTGCTGTACAACATCGTAAACTGCGGTTTAATCACTTTCAGTGTCTTGCGCGGAATTCTTTGGAACACACAACTGATAACAAACATGATATGGATCAAGGTTGTGGAATAATGTATTCTCGGGTTGCCACGTTCACTTGTACATATTCTTTTTATGGAAAATGAGCCAAGATTTTGAGGTATGGAATCCTATACCTGCTTAATCCACCAAAACCACAGGGGGATCGCCGGCCCTGACTTTGAACGCCTAGGAGTTAAAACTGAGTTAAAAAGGTGCACATACGTACTCCACGCAATCGCTCTCGCAAACTCACTCGACTATCGGTAAAACGGCTGGTTTACATGCCAAAAACTACCATCGAAAACCGCGTGAATCATTGTCGCGTTATATAATAATATATTGTGTAACAAGGAAGCGAACTCGGTCTTTTCATGCCGAGCGTAAGTTTGCAATACTCGTCTTCGCCTCGCATGTATACCCAGGGAAATTGAATCTGAAGCGCCCGGCATAGGCAACTGAACATACACCTGTAATTTGGTTGGCAATGCCACGGTGTAACTCGCCGCCGAAACAATTGACGAGCTATAACGCTTGGCATTGCCAACCAAATTACAGGTGTATGTTCAGTTGCCTATGCCGGGCGCTTCAGATTCAATTTCCCTGGGTGTACACTCGCCATGACCCGGCAGAGTTTTTTTTTGTTTACTTCTCTAGATTAAATGGTCGGAGAGGTCATGGCCGTTCGTCTTCAGGTCAATTTGCAACTTTGATTGCAAATGAATTGTAAATTTCAACAAGAATTACTTCTCCGACCATTCCCTAACCGACATCGACTCACGGAAGGTTTCGGGATCATCGATGTCAGTCTGAGTTTGAGCATTTTTCAGTTTGACGAGACCGTCGATAAGGTCGTGCCTGTATTCGCCACTCGGCACTCGCGCATTTATGGTACTCCAAAAGTTATTTCGGAGGAAGTCGTAACAGTTCTTCCCGAACAGCTTGAAGCCCATTGGCTCTACGAGACTTGGAGCGAAGAAGAAAGCCAATACTTGCAAGGAGCGACGGTAGTTCATGGCGAACATCTCCCTGCCGCAGGTTCTGAACCCTGCATCCGGATGGAGCAGGGAGTCGGCTTTCAGGCCGAAGGCACAGGTCGCGATGTAACTTGCGCACAGCTCTTTTCGGGTCCACAAGAGAGACAAACTCATGGCTTCAATTATGTGTCCAAAAGAGGTCTGCAAAATACTGGTAAACTCGTAATCACACTGTAGCTGCAGGGCCTCGAGATGAGCGTCCAGATCCACGGTAACCGCGGTCATCAGATCAAACACATCTTCTTTATAAATATATATAATAAAGATATGGATGGAATACCTAAGAAATTTTTGCCCCCCAATGGTATAGCGAAACAGAAGAAGGTTATTTCAGCCCGGTATAGCGTTAGGGGGCAGTAATTTCCTTCTTCTGAACGCGTTATACCATTTTGTTTCCATACATGAACGGAAAGGCCGATTTTGCTACTTCTTTTCGGGGAGCGAACAGTGGTTTTACCGACCGGGAAATCTTCTCTCCCGGTAAGTCTTTCTTCCCTGAAACTTTTTCCTCCCTGCTTTTAGTTCCCGTACCGTCCGCGCTACACTTCAGCCACATATATACTATTTGATCTTGAAATGAGGAAATTTTTGCCCCCCGATGGACTAATAATGTATCTTTATTTCACTCCGTGCGTAAAGTGCGACTTTACGCACGCACGCGTGCGTATAATCAGACTTGACCCGCGTTTGTGATATAAAATTTTTCGCACTTGTATCGAAATATACTATTCTGTACATTGTACATTGCCTGACATTTACCTGTCACGAATCAGATAATTCTCTAAATATAATAAAATCGTGACACGATACCATAATTGCATATCATGCTGAAGCGTTAAATGTTGGCTGAATCCCTCTTCACTTCGTCCGACCACTTTAGGTACACTTCAGAAGTACATACTGCGAGTAACCCTGTATGCAGGCCACTTGGTGTGCCTGAAGCAAATAAAATTCAGTATGCTTCGAGTTATTCTCAATAGGCATAAGTTCGGCATGAACATGAGCTACGAAATGCGATTTTACGTTATACTTTTGTTTTCTATTCTCTCCAACATAGTTTGAAACGAGTCCATTATATTTAACTTACAGTTCCCACTTCCCAGATAACAAAGCGTGCGGGCTCATGGCAGCCGCATGACGTGCAAGTACAATTTGTCGACAAGTGGAAGACATAATGCCAACATGTCCTGTGGACGCAAATCAGAACTGATTAATACAAAAGTATTTATAATATAGTGTCAAGTTTAAGTATTGATATAAAAGGTAATTCAGAATTCGTGACGACTATCTATGTATACCCGAGAAAAAAATAATGTCATCCAATTCTATCAAATTCAAATATTGATTGAATATGTGGGGTATTCCATGCGAAGCGGGACAGGTTTCGGCCGAGGGTCGGCGAATTTGACGTCCTTCCAGAATCTCGTCCCTTACTACCTTGCAACAAGTTTTCCGGAGTTTCAGACCCTGATTGGTTTTTGATTGTCCATGAGTAGCGATTAAAGGAATTGTCTTAGGGTCTACTCGATTCACTTGAAAATTTTACTGAACATAGGTTAAACGTATCACAAAATTATGGTAAAATTTTCAGCCACCCCTTTTTTTTATTCGTCGGCAATAAATTATTGAAAATATTTTCGGAAACAATAAAATTATTCTATGTCACCGGGGCTGTTTCTGAACTGTTTAGTATTAGTATTTGGCATACGTATCTCATTTCAATCAGTTGCGTTAAGGTTTATCAATGGGATTAATAAACCTTAACGCAATTGCTGTAGATTCAACTCCAAAAAGATGCTGTCCAAATAATTACTACCGAAGACGTAGAAATTACATTTTTTTTTTCCCGTGTATAGCCTTGTTCTAGTCCGACGGGCGAGTTACCCTTGTTCTAGTCTGACTGGCGAGTTAGCCTTGTTCTAGCCGGTCGGCCGAGTTACCCTTGTTCTTGCCTGACCGGCGAGTTAGCCTTATTCTGACTTTTCGGCGACATACACTTGTTCTATCCCGCCTGGCGAGATACACTTGTTCTATCTGGCCCGGCGAGATACACTTGTTCTATTCGGCCCACCGAAATACACTTGTTCTATCTCGCCCGGCGAGATACACTCGTTCTATCCCGCCCGGCGAGATACCCTTATTTCATTTGGACCCGTCGACATGTTTTCGCGAATTCATGGATATCCCCTCGGCCCGATAAGATATTCACTTCGTTTTGGCTTCAAATTATTGCTTATTCAAATACCTAGAACCTGGTTTAAGCGTTTTTTGAAATTCGACTCCTAAGGGAATGAAAAGGTGTGAAACCAATTTTTGAGGCGCGTAGTGCTGACCGGGGTGCGTGCGCGAAGCGCGCAGGAGCGGAGCCCCTAGTTGGTTACAGAATATAGAGGGTATCCGAATAAGGACCAAAAATTTACTTGATTGAAAATCGATTTGAATAAAGATTCAAATCTAAAGTTATCGATTCACTCAAACTTCTACCTACGAACTTATTTTGCTTTTCTATTTGTTTTATACGACAAACCAGAGTTTACTTCGTGATCATAAACGCATCGGGTCGTGCAAATCGCTCGATTCTGCCAGCAGTTATACCAGCAGGTATATTGGTATCCACTACTGTTAACGGCTGTTTCTTGTGGAATTTCGAACCTCCCGATTGGTCTACGAGCAGTTATCATTGACCATGATAGATTCCAAACTCCCCCACGCATCCGCACACTTTTTGTATAAAAGCTGCTCCATTTTGGTGCCTTCATCACTCGTCTGGATCAACGCAAACTAGCTGCCTCTCAACTCTGTATTTTCTTCGTCAGTCTATTCGATATACTCGACAAACTTCAACGATGAAAATAGTTATTTTCCTTGCTGCGGTATCCGCTGCGAATGTTTTCCTGGGTGTTGAGGGCTTGCAAGTTACTCCAACACCTGTTGTCCGAATGATTAATAAGGGTCGAGGAATCGAAGTATCAATACCCGATGCGGGGATTGAGAAATTCGAGTTTCGTGCAAACGTAAACAAGGAGGTTCAAGGTAAGACATACAAATGATTCAACTGGCCATTGCGCTCGTCACTTGCCGACGAAATTTACAACTAACGAAATGTTTCTGATCCAGATGGCAGCCGTGAGGATATGCATGTAATTTTCTTAGGCCCACGAGACGGTCCATGGAGCTACTGGTTCCCCGCGGATAACGTGAACCCAGGAGACGTAATTTACTACCGGACACAGGAAACAGTCAACGGAAAAGTGCGTCAGGAATTAAGCCGAACCTTCAAAGTGCCTGCAGCAGGCCAACAACGTGTCCCTGGTGACACCATGCCACCACAAGAAGTGAAATGGCGAATCCTGAGAATTGAGCCTGTGAAAATTTAGTTAAAATATATGCTTGTGAAATGTATACGCAGTACACTGTGATTAGAACCTCGAAACTGTTTCACATATCCTATAATGTTTACGATCATACATATAAAGTTGACGAAGAACAAGCTCCACGTACTCCTGAAACAAAACAGAGAACAGTCGAAATCCAATTGAATTTTGATGAGTGATGAAGCGAACACACAAGGTTCCAGTACATTTTCTTGGACACTTCTTCGATTGGATTGTTTTCTGGGTTCATACAGACTTGCCAAACAGCAAGTCACACTCGACTGCGACAAGGACGTACGTGGTGCCTCAAGGTCCCAGAGTCCCTGCCAATTGACTCGACCATCGATGCACACGACAAGATCCAGGAGCATGTTCTGACCCATATTTCTTTTGGTGACGACTCTTAGCAGCATATCATCCGGGGCATTCTTTCACTCCTTGAGTGGCAGAGGCAACGGTAACGAGGATTACTAATATCAACGAACTCTGATTGTCACAGATCAATCGATGGTCAATCAAGCGCAAAGTAAGATTTTCCCAAAGCCAGCGGCTCGTGCGAAAAACGTAATTTTTGCCGAACCGTTACTTAACGCGGCGGCCCTACAATATTTTTTATGCCTGTCTTCGATGCGTAAAATGGCACTCTGAACACCTAAGAATGACCCTGAAAGATTCGTCACGAATTCTGAATTACCCTGTATCACATATTTGAAATGTCTCTTTCCGTGCCGTCAAATGCCGTTTTAATGCCTGTGCCGTAAAAAATATTTATTGAGGAAAAGGCATTAAAAGTCACTTCGACGCCACGTGAGAGTCGTGAGATGCACATGCGCGTGCATATAGGAACTGCTGTACAACGTCGTAAACTGCGGTTTAATCACTTTCAGTGTCTTGCGCGTAATTCTTTGGAACACGTAACTGATAACAAACAGGATATGGATCAAGGTTGTGGAATAATGTATTCTCGTGGCGATGGGTTGCCGCGTCCACTTGTACATATTCTTTTTATAGAAAATGAGCCAAGATTTTGAGGTATGGAATCCCATACCTGCTTAATCCACCAAAACCACAGGGGGATCGCACAGTGGGACGAAACCCCGAATTCGTGCCCAAAAATCCGAAAAGTGAATTTTGGATTCGGGGAATTTTGACCCTCGGGTGTGGTAGAGAAATGATTGGTGCATTCAAACCTCGAAGGGTATGGTCGTTCGTTCCATACCTGGCTCGATACATTAGTTCAAAGTCAGCCTTCGTTGAGAGTGCACGCGGCGAGCGAGAACGTAAGAAAAAACGGTGAACTTTGAAAATTCATAACTTGGAAGTGAGTGAACCGATTTTAATTTTTCAAAATGGATTCTATTCCTGGAGGTATGTAGGAAATATTCATATATCGACGGGTCCTAATGAAAAAGAGCCAACTCGCCGTGCCAGTTAGAAAAGAGCCAACTCGCCGTACGGTTAGAAAAGAGCCAACTCGCCGAATTCTATAGAAATTTCTATTGTGTTTCGGCGAGTTGGCTCTTTTCTAACCGTACGGCGAGTTGGCTCTTTTCTAACCGGCACGGCGAGTTGGCTCTTTTCTAACCGGCACAGCGAGTTGGCTCTTTTTCATTAGGACACGTCGATATAAGTGGAATTACGAAATCATGTTTATCTGCATGAATTACGGCTATGTTCGGTACCCTCTGAAAACGATATAATTTTCGAGACTCATACTTTCAAATGGACAAAAAGTAGGGAACTCCAGGAGACTCCGCTCTGATTCAAGTCTTAGGTTCTAGATCAGTCTTTTAACTATCGAAAACGTTTTAGATCATCTGCTACTTCTTGCTACTACACTCCTCCACAAAATTAAAGGATCACCCAATGTCGGGCCTAAAAATGTTCGAGATTCAAAAAATGATACCTCGGTTGAAAATGGTCGTAGGACGAATTTTCAAAAACTGGAATACGCCCCAAAGTGTCAACTTTTCGCCATTTTTAGAAAATTGAAGCGTCGGCCATTTTTTCGAAAGTTATTGCATTTTTAATGAAAAAGCGTGAAAATGGGAAACCAATGTTCCAACTTTGGCGACCTCTACAGAGTGACAAAAAAATCGGAAAGAAAATCCGTCTTCACCATTGAAAAGTGCAAAGTCTTATCTTTCATTTCGTTTTTTCAGATTTGAGTTCAGATTTTTTTTGCTTGAGTTATCGACATTTTTCAAAAAAATAGTTTCAAAAACTTTGACGCTTCGTAGGATGAGAACCACTTGTCGTACGGCTATGATTAAAAAACGAATTTGAAGCTTAAGATTCCCCCTTCCGAATGGATGCTTCATTTCTAAGATCCGGGCGACCGTTCCGGAACTGTCCGATTTTTAACGCGGACTTCTAAATCCCAATTCGGACAGCCTGGCGTTCTTCCGGTCCGAGCTTCTCGAAAATTATGCGATTGGTGTGGCCCTTGCGAGTATTCGCTGATCGAAAGTCTCCTCTTTCCATTGGTTTTTGGAAAATGGGGCTACGACTTTCCGTTCTCGAGTTATTCCTGTTCAAAGTGGAGATTTTGATTCATCTACGAGCGCGGTCTCATTCGAGGATTCACTGCTTCGATGCCTGGACAGCCTGGGTCCGTGTCGCGCGTGTGTCATTCGAATTGAGCCGAAGTCAGTCGGAGGAAGCCGATGTCGCTTTAATTGTGGAAGTTGGAACACGGTAAGGCGACATCGGCTTCCTCCGACTGACTTCGGCTCAATTCGAATGACACACGCGCGACCGGCGCGACACAGACCCAGGCATCGAAGCAGTAAGTCCTCGAGTGAGACCGCGCTCGTAGATGAATCAAAATCTCCACTTTGAACAGGAATAACTCGAGAACGGAGAGTCGTAGCTCCATTCTCCAAAAACCAATGGAAAGAGGAGACTTTCGATCAGCGAATACTCGCAAGGGCCACACCAATCGCATGATTTTCGAGAAGCTTGGACCGGAAGAACGCCAGGCTGTCCGAATTGGGATTTTCAAGTCCGCGTTAAAAATCGGACAGTTCCGGAACGGTCGCCCGAATCTTAGAAATGAAGCATCCATTTGGAAGGGGGAATCTTAAGCTTCAAATTCGTTTTCTAATCATAGCCGTACGACAAGTGGTTCTCATCCTACGAAGCGTCAAAGTTTTTGAAACTATTTTTTTGAAAAATGTCGATAACTCAGGCAAAAAAAATCTGAACTCAAATCTGAAAAAACGAAATAGAAGATAAGACTTTGCACTTTTCAATGGTGAAAACGGATTTTTTTCCGATTTTTTCGTCACTCTGTAGAGGTCGCCAAAGTTGGAACATTGGTTTCCCATTTTGACGCTTTTTCATTAAAAATGCAATAACTTTCGAAAAAATGGCCGACGCTTCAATTTTCTGAAAATGGCGGAAGAATTGACGCTTTATTGACGTGTTCCGGTGAAAATTCGTCCTACGACCATTTTCGACCAGTTATCATTTTTGAATCTCAGTGACTGAGCCCGACATTGGGTGATCGCAGGCCTTTGCGTGAAGATGTAAGTGTAGTTTTTTAGTTAGCGTGAGCGAGTACGCAGCCTTCTACCACGCGCGCGGCCCCACTGGCGCGGCGGTCGGCTGACGAGCGTCCGGGTCTGCCAGGTGTTCAATACGTACAATAGGGAACTTGTACTCCACGCATGCGCACTCGCAGACTCACCCGACTGTCGGTAAAACGGCTGCTTTACATGCCAAAAACTACCATCGAGAAACGCGTGAATCATTCTCGCGTTATATAATAGTATATTGTGTAACAGGAAGCGAACTCGGTCTTTTCATGCCGAGCGTAAGTTTTCAATACTCGTCTTCGCCTTGCATGTACACTCGCCATGACCCGGCAGAGTTTTTTTTTTTTGTTTACTTCTCTAGATTAATTGGTCGTAGAGGTGATGGCCGTTCATCTTCAGGTCAATTTGCAACTTTATGTAAATGATTTGTAAATTTCAACAAGAATTACTTCTCCGACCATTCCCTAACCGACATCGACTCACGGAAGGTTTCGGGATCATCGATGTCAGTCTGAGTTTGAGCATTTTTCAGTTTGTCGAGACCGTCGATAAGGTCGTGCCTGTATTCGCCATTCTGCACTCGCGCATTTATGGTACTCAAAGATTATTTCGGAGGAAGTCGTAACAGTTCTTCCCGAACAGCTTGAAGCCCATCGGCTGTACGAGACTTGGAGCGAAGAAGAAAGCCAATACTTAATTGCAAGGAGCGACGGTAGTTCATGGCGAACATATTATATATCCTCAGTATACATCGGCGATCAACGCTCTAGCATAACAATTTTAACGTGTATGTAAAAATGAATGAGTGTAAAGACACAGCTGGGCAAATAATAGATAATTTCAAACTAAATTGATCCGTATCATTTATTAAAAAAAAAAAAAACTGTCAATATCAATATAAAACTCGACAATCTTTCATTTCATTGTTCACCCATAAAAAAATTTCATAACATCAAGAGACTCGGTAGAGTCTCGCGCCAAGTACATGAAAGAAAAGTTTTTCAATACGCTGCCTATTGCTAACAGACGTTCACCAAAAACTGATAATAACTGAAAGGAGACTTATCAAGTAAATCCCAGATGGAGGATGTACGAGCTCTCTGTTAGTGTCTTGAATCTAAATTCTTTCAAGACCCGCCGACTAAATTAGTAATATGCCTCAGAATAACAAGCGGGTTTGGGCTGACTATTTGCCAGCCTTCGAACTTCCCGTTATTTATTTTGTTCTCAGCTATTTTGAAATTTGTAAAACTGACCTCAGATTCTTGATCAGCGGTTCAAAAAACCTTCGAGTACCAATTTCCGTAAGATTTCGAATGTTTCCAGTGTTTCTCCCGGCAAATTGGATTCGCCATTTTGAATTTCGCTAATCTGACTTCAGATTCGTGATCAGTGATCAGATCTGACGTCGTACCCATATTTCTTTTGGTGACGATTCTTATTAGCAGAATATCATCCGGGGCATTCTTTTACTCCTTGAGTGGCAGAGGCAACGGTAACGAGGATTATTAATATCAACGAACTCTGATTGTCACAGTACATTTCAGTTTAGGTTCGACCATGGGCCACGGTCCAGCGCAGATTAATCGATGGTCAATCAAACGCGAAGTAACATTTTCCTAGGTGTCGAGTGCTATTGATATATATTGAGAAAGGGGGCGTCGGAAAAACATAAAACTTGCCGAACCGTTACTTAACGCGAGTGCCCCTACAATATTTTTTCTACCACACATGCATTAAAAACTCGTGTTTTTTGCCCTCCTTAACAGGATGGAAGCCACAGTTTTCTGACCGGGGCAATAAACCGGGATAAAAACTTGTCAAGCGGGATAAAAACTTGTCAAGAGGGATAAAAACTTTGGCAGCAGGGATAAAAACCTCTCGTAACCATGGTAACGATGAAATAAACTAAGAAAGTGCTGCCCCCAGTGGAGAACACCGTTCTCGTGTTTCTAACCTCACTTTCTCTCGTTTTTAATGCATATGTGGTAGAAAATAACATATGTGCCATGGGAAGGAAGCAGGCGTTTTGTCTCGCGCATTTTGCAGAACTCGTTTTCACTCTCGGGCGCCTTCGGCGCCCTCGAATTGCAACTCGTTCTGCAAAATCCGCGCTCGCCAAAAATCGCCTGCTTCCTTCCCGTGGTGCATAATATACTATTATGCCTGTCTTCAATGCGTAAAATGGCACTCTGAACACCTAAGAATGACCCTGAAAGATTCGTCACGAATTCCGAATTACCGTGTATCACATATTTGAAATGTCTCTTTCCGTGCCGTCAAATGCCGTTTTAATGCCTGTGCCGTAAAAAATATTTATAGAGGAAGAGGCATTAAAAGTCTCTTCGACACCACGTGAGAGTCGTGAGATGCACATGAACGCGCATATAGGAAGTGCTGTACAACGTCGTAAACTGCGGTTTAATCACTTTCAGTGTTTTGCGCGGAATTCTTTGGAACACATAACTGATAACAAACAGGACATGGAATAAAGTTGTGGAATAATGTATTCTCGTGGCGATGGGTTGCCACGTCCACTTGTACATGATATTCTTTTTATGGAAAGTGAGCCAAGATGCTGAGGTATGGAATTCCATACCGGCTTAATTCTGAGGTATGGAGTACTCCAACAAAACCATAGGGGGATCGCCGGCCATGTCTGTATATTCTCGTATTGAAACAACAAGCTAGTCAACAACCCACCGCTGAATAAATACACGATGCAATTTTCCCCGATTATTATTTACGAATGAAAAATATACTATTGGCCACCGAATGCGCGGCTGGAAAAATCATGTGCCTTTGGCAGATTTTCGTCGTCGAAATTCGATGGATTGTTCAACCTACGTCAATTAATCACCTTATTTCACCTTGAAACACGTGTCTAAAAAACGTCGTGTCGAAAAATTTGGTGTCCAATCGGGACGTGTCCAATAATTACGTGTCCGATAAAAAAAATTATTGGACACGTGTCCAATGGGACCCAATTGGTGTCCAATCCGAAAGTGCCCTAACGGGGCCAGGTCCTAATTCTTATCTATCTATCTTCTATATCTATAAAGGAACAAGTGGCATCAACGCCCAGGCCAAATCCCTTGACCTAGAAACTTGAAATTTTGGCAACATGTTCCCTTCCGATGAGATATTGACTTCGTTTTGCCTTCAAATTATTGCTTATTCAAATACCTAGAAAGCAGTTTGAGCGTTTTTGAAATTCGACTCCTAAGGGAATGAAAAGGCGTGAAACTAATTCTTGAGGCGCAAAGCGCCGACCGGGGTGGGCGCGCGAAGCGCGCAGGGGCGAAGCCCCTAGTGGTATATAAGTACGGTTGCCTGCTTCAGGCGCACCTAGTGGCCAGTATACGCTACGCTCATGACTCTGACGCAGAGCGGCAGCGCCATCTCTCGGATTTCTGTTTAAACGGTGAGGTTACAGAAACTAATATTTCGTGTGGAAATACACGTACTCATATGGAACTACTTGTTTTCTAGAATAACACTTGACGAGTTTGGCGATTATTGTGCACAAACAACTTACTTGTTTTTAAGGTTACTTTTTTTTTAACCCTATCTTACCTCAATTGTTACTTGATAACAATTTTCATTCCTTTTTGTCGCTTTCTGCACCCGGCGTTTCCCTTATGACGGTACCGAGTAATCGACGACATCCGTCATTACGGATTTCCTCCCGTACATCGGATACATGACATGATTCAAATAATTTTTGCCCTTACGATATACTTTTTTACGAAATATATCTAATATGACCTCCTGAAATCCACTTCTAACGATAACAACCATGATTTTCATATCGTACACTGGATACAAATGCGAAAAACGTTATTTAAGAAAACGAGTAGTTCCGTATAAGTACATGTGTTTCTACACGGAATATTAGTTTCCGTAACCTCACCGATTCAAAGAGTGACCGCCAGGGCGACGCTGTCGGAGTTATGAGCGTAGCGTATACAGGGTTACTCGCAGTTTCAAGTGTGACCGCCTGTACCAAGTGCTACCCGTAAAGCACTGCAGCATGTCTGGTTGCGTACCATTTGGCGCATGGAGATTCTACGCGCCAGATGATAGGCAATCTATCATACCGCGGCGTCTTCCAGAAGACATAGACATAGAAGGATTGGTAGATCGACGACAGTCTTTTCCGATTCACACAACATTTTCTTTCCATTAGACACATAGTTTCGCAAAAACTTGATTTCATAAACCCCTCGACCCGGGTTCGAACCGAGACTTTCGAATTTTTTTACTCTGTAACAAGCAGAGCAAGTCACAGCATATTTATATGGGGTTCATCTATATCTATATCTATATCTTCTATATCTTCTATATCTATATCTATATCTATATCTATATCTATATCTATATCTATATCTATATCTATACTAATATATAAAGGAGTTCGTGCGTTTGTCTGTTTGTTACCGATAAACTCGAGAACCAGTGGACCGATTTACATAAAACTTGCACCAAATTGTTCCTCAGGTCTGCCCGAGTAACATAGGCTATATAAGTTACATAAAAGCAGTCCGATGATTGAAAGAATGTCGAAAATATGATAAATACGTTGCCTTTTGACATAGAGCGTACACTATGCGCTTTGAACTTCTGAGCGTCACCGCGAGGTGGCAGGCGTTCCCTAGCCTACCTTACCACCATAGCCAAACAGCCCAAGCAAGTAGCAACGCACTGTACCGTACAGCGTTACGTAATATCTGGACAGCTCCTTACAAATACATTCACCAGATGGCTTTCGTCTCTCGCGAGATTCATTAAAAACGACGTGCAAGATGTATGCAAAGAAAAGAAATAAGTGAGTGTTCCGGAAAGAGTTAGAAAAGGTTAAAACAGCCACTGAAGGTTAGAAAAAGTTAGGCCAGCCATCCCTAGGAAAAGCGAGGCGCGAAGCGCCGAGTGCTCGAGGCGCGTAGCGCCGAGCGGGGTTGCCGCGCGAAGCGCGAAGGGGCGGAGCCCCTAGTCCCGTATAAAGATACAGAAGTATACCCTGGTGGAGGTTTCGGATAGGACTTCAATCCAGTCTAATCCGAACTTTTCCGAAACATTGCGAAATCTGTCACCCGAACAATACGAAATCATCCGAGTCATTCCGATGCCGGTTTATAATCCATCTCAATCCGTGCATCGACTTTAAATTCAATCCGAGTGAATCCGACACCAATCCGAAACCCACTTTCAATCCCATTCAATCCGTACATCCAATCCGACTGAATCCGACACCAATCCGGAACTCACTTTCAATCCCATTCAATCCGTACATCCAATCCGAGTGAATCCGACACCAATCCGAAACCCACTTTCAATCCCATTCAATCCGTACATCCAATCCGACTGAATCCGACACCAATCCGGAACTCACTTTCAATCCCATTCAATCCGTACATCCAATCCGAGTGAATCCGACACCAATCCGAAACCCACTTTCAATCCCATTCAATCCGTACATCCAATCCGAGTGAATCCGACACCAATCCGGAACTCACTTTCAATCCCATTCAATCCGTAATAATTATTCATCATTATACATATACCGTGTGATTTATTGGATGGTCTCCATATGGACTCCTGGTTATATGCAACTGAGAAGACACTGATTGTTGGTCACTGATCACGCATTCTGCTTCTCATCCAGCAACGATTAATGTCACCTCAGTTGCATATACCCAGGAGTCCACATGGAGACCATCCACGAAATCACACGGTATGAGTTTATCAGGAAGTAAGAGGGAAGGAGACGACACTCAAGCCTGCGTGCCAGCAAAAAGTGGGACCAGTTTTCGGGTAGGGTTCGTAGTACCGATTCCCGCCAATCGCCGCGTACGTGTTCTCCGGTCGTTCGAAATACGTAAGACGTAAACGACGTAAACAAACAACTGTCAACGAGTAACCCGGTAACCTCAAATCTAAGATCGGTTCCCGAGAGTTTCTGAATCAAAAAATCAAATCCCCATGGTAAAAAAAGGCGTTGTCATGTCGTGTTTCATACCGGGACGTAAATCGTGATACATATGTGACAGCGGACAACAACTTTCACATATAGCAGACGCTGCGCAGTCGGCCATTTCGTTAGCCATCAGCTGTCATACTCAATAATCATAATAACTGAACGACCGAACATCAACTGCGCTCAGAGCGGCAAAACGTTGTACTAACGAACTCTGCGCTGAAATCTGGCCCACTTTGGTTCTTCGGAGTGTCGTCTCCTTCCCTCTTACTTCCTGGAGTTTATATGTAAGTGATCAGATATGAACCGATACCTGTTCATGTATGGGTCAATATAGCTTCATATATGATCAGATATCATATAATATACGAAGTGGCTATTCGCACTGCCGCGTGAACGTAAACGGTTCACGCAAGGTTCACTCCAACAAAAAGTATACAGTAATATTCCTAATTTTGGCATGAATTTAGTTTACAACTGCATAATTTTGGCTATAGCAACAGTGTATAATATATGATACCGTACGGACGTGACGCCACCACACCACTCACCACACGGCAGACGCCCGCCGCGCCGCCATATTGTTTTGAAACTCCAACGACTTGAATGTGTTGTGCGGCTCGGTCACTGGTTTACACAATTTTGCTTCGTATATTTACTTCTTCTACAGATTCGAGCTTGAACTCTATATCAGGTGAGTAAAACTCGATCACTCACACATTTCATATAAGTAATATCGCCAAACAAGTGATATTTCTACGCCCTGGCACCCTGTATCGCGCGATCTAACCTAACTTTGGTCTAACGCTAATCTTGTTCATTGTCTCGAAGCGACGTGAGACTCTGTGCCTAAATTTCTCCATTCAAGTATCAAATGACCAAAAGAATGTGAGCGTATGGAGGCTTCTTTACCATATACAGTCCGATATAAAACAATTATGTGATAATTCACGAAATATAACCTTTGCCACTAGTTATTCTGATCTTTCACAATGAAATGCACACCCAATTAAAATTATTATTTCAACTGGATGTGTGTAATGTTTTTAGTGTGATACATCATTACGACATCTATTTCATGATGATAAAAGAACCATCGAATCTGACAGCGGTCGATTCGCATATTGTCCGACGAAGACATGAAGACTTCGGATGAATTTGCATGGATTTTTGGTTTCGAGTTTCGACGTCAGTGCAAGACAATACAAGGAAACGACGCCAGCAAGAAGAATATTATGGATACTACAGTGGCGTCGGGTCATGATTCGTCATTTCGGTAGTTTATTCTCCACATGATGACTCTGTTTTCGTGGGAAAGCGATATGTTTCCTGTAACTGGAAATGGAGCAGTTCTATTATGGGTTCTACAGAAAGGGTCTATAGTTCCATTTTAATGATAGATCCTTGAGAAACCAAAAAGTAAGTCGGCTTGTGTGGTTTAAATTCAGAGTATAAAAAATCGGATCTTCCAAAGCATGCGTATTTAGATTGTGGTAATATAGAGCTCGGTATGCTATTCTAGTCTTTGGCGATATAGTTTAGACGCAGAGAAACTTTGCGCTGAACCCATGGAAGCTCTTCGAAGAGGTTTGGCGCAAGGTTCTTGTATTTCAATTTCTATCGCAGGGATTTTTACTCTTCAATTGTGGTCCAGTGTCTTTTTTCAACTCCCTAGGAGGTTTTACTTTACATATTTTCAAATCATATCACAAATTAGTAATAATTACATGAAAACTTACATCTCCAAACTTTTCAAGCTATTGTCAGATAAAATTTGAGAAAACTCAACCCACAGAATTCAATAGATCAGATTCTGATAATTTTGTACACCTATACACTTATTGAAGTTAATAATTTCGTATCCGATCATAGAATCGAAGTGAAAACATGTTTTTTCAGGTATTATAGTAATTAAAATACAGGTATATTGTGATATGTGTGAGTGTATTATACCTATATTTCTGTCTATTAACGTGGACACCACTATGATACATACCTATATGATCGAAATAGTTACAGAGTCACGTATGTACACCCATGGACAACGATTCTGGCGTCCCTAGAGTTATGCAACCGAACATACACGGACTTTCTTTGGTGGAATCGGTAGTAGCGTAGTTCTGCAGTCTGGCGGGTCGGGCTAGGAGAGCTCGGCACGTGAACAGCTGTCAGTTACCCTAACCCCAAAAGCGCAAAAAGGTTACTGTTATAATAATTTGGACTATCGGAAGTGTTCCGAATCGTGGAAAAATATGTATCAACTTTTTCATAAGTGTGTCGCTACGTTTGTTTTCATTCGTACACAAGTGAAAAGTAATGGTAAATAGTTGACGTTGAAGTGCTGTTGGTATGTTGATTTTATTTGGCGCACGATTGTTCTTTATTCGCATACAAACTGATGTTCTGTTGTAGACATGACGCTTCGTCTTCGATCACAGTGTATAAGTTTAAGATTATTATTTATTTCTATTCTATTATAATATGTTACGCAGGCTCTTTATCTTTTTCATCAGTTGAAATTCGTAAATAAGCCTATGCTTATATCAGTTTACTAGGGGCTCCGCCCTATAAAATATAATTATAAGAAATCTGGTGATTATAAAATTGGGTTGAATGTTTTCACAATTAAACTTGGTGATTATCAAGTTATACTGAATTTTTCCACGATTCGGAACACTTCCGATAGTCCAAATTATTATAACAGTAACCTTTTTGCGCTTTTGGGGTTAGGGTAACTGACAGCTGTTCACGTGCCGAGCTCTCCTAGCCCGACCCGCCAGACTGCAGAACTACGCTACTACCGATTCCACCAAAGAAAGTCCGTGTATGTTCGGTTGCATAACTCTAGGGACGCCAGAATCGTTGTCCATGGGTGTACGTATACGATATAAACTCTCGTACATACGTGACTCTGTAACTATTTCGATCATATAGGTATGTATCATAGTGGTGTCCACGTTAATAGACAGAAATGGGGCCGTGCATAAATGACGTCACCACTCAAGGGGGGGGGGGAGTCACCGAAAATGTGACGTTTTGTGACATGGGGAGGGGGGGGTACACGCAAATGTGACGTCACATTTCGAAACTTCAATTTTTCTTCAATATTCAGTCAAAAAACCCTGTCCCAAATTTGAAAAGCCCGCCCGAGGGGGGGGTGTGTGAAAGTTTTGTGACGTCACCTTGGGGAGGGGGGGGTCCAAGCTTTGTGACTTGGTGTGACATGGGGGGAGGGGGGGTCAAAAAAGGCAGAATTCATGGTGACGTCATTTATGCACGGCCCCAATATAGGTATAATTATACACTCACATATCACAATATACCTGTATTTTAATTACTATAGTAATTAATACAAATAAAGTAAGTAATAAATAATGCTGTTATGCCGTCTGGTCCAGGAGCTTTGTTATTTTTGAATGATCTTAGTACATTGAGGACTTCACGCGGTGATATTGAGTCTAAGGGGTGTGCCGGAGTCGTTTTTTCAGTGCCTTTCAACGAGTCGTGAGAATTCGGATGTAAAAATCGTAATTTGATTAGATATGATTATATTCGATCATATCCGATCAGATGTGATCAGGTATGTAGCTTCAAACTATGATTATCGGAAATAATTATAGGCAGAATTTCTCGTATTTTTTTACACATTTCTTTATTCTGCCATATCATGATATTTCATAATAGTAATATGTCATGAGTGTAAAAAGATGGATGAATAGATGTTGAGTCGAGTAGTACCTGTAAGAACGTGAGTGGCAAATAGCTTCAAGAAACATTCGCATAACCCGAAAAATGTATTGTTTACATCGTATACGTACATACGATCTACGTATACGTATATACGATACCTATATGATCGAAATAGTTACAGAGTCACGTATGTACGTATACGATGTAAACAATACATTTTTCGGGTTATGCGAATGTTTCTTGAAGCTATTTGCCACTCACGTTCTTACAGGTACTACTCGACTCAACATCTATTCATCCATCTTTTTACACTCATGACATATTACTATTATGAAATATCATGATATGGCAGAATAAAGAAATGTGTAAAAAAATACGAGAAATTCTGCCTATAATTATTTCCGATAATCATAGTTTGAAGCTACATACCTGATCACATCTGATCGGATATGATCGAATATAATCATATCTAATCAAATTACGATTTTTACATCCGAATTCTCACGACTCGTTGAAAGGCACTGAAAAAACGACTCCGGCACACCCCTTAGACTCAATATCACCGCGTGAAGTCCTCAATGTACTAAGATCATTCAAAAATAACAAAGCTCCTGGACCAGACGGCATAACAGCAAAACCACTGAAAAACCTACACAAAACGCTAATAGTCAGATTAACAAACACCATCAACCAGTGCCTAGCACAAAATTACTTTCCAACTAGATGGAAAACTGGCACGTGCATCTTTATACTCAAAGCCAATAAACCACACTCCGACCCTACCTCATACAGACCAATTACTCTGCTCAACCTCCTCGGGAAAACACTGGAAAAAATTATAATCAAACAACTAGCCCCGCTAATACCCCTGATCCCCCAATCACAACACGGGTTCGTCAAGGCAAAGGGCACCAACTCACAGCTACTACGAACAACCCACTACATAGAAGAAAACTTTAACCAAAAAAAACCTACTTGCATGATAATCACTGATCTATCCAAGGCGTTTGACTCTATCAACCACAGTGGACTGATATACAAATTACAAAACTCGGGCGCTAGACTAGGACTCACAAAAATGATAGAAAGCTACCTGAGCGACAGAATAATAGCTGGTAAATACCAAAACACAATCGGCAATGAACATCGTGTCCCACACGGGGTGCCACAAGGATCCGTACTGGGCCCAACACTCTTCAATCCTTACATACATGACATGCCCATTGTCGGGAACTTCATGTCACAATACGCTGACGACCTTTGCATTATATGCACGTCACACTCACTAGATATCGCAACTCACTGTGCCGCAATGGCGACAGAAGATATCATAGATTACTACAAGAAATGGGGCCTGCACTGTAACGCGGCGAAAACCCAAGCAATTATGTTCACTTACAAACTTAAATTTGATAAACAAATAACGATCAACGGAACCGACATAACCATCCAAAATGCAATTAAATACCTAGGAGTCACTTTTAATAAAACACTGAGACTAACACAACACATCCAGAAAATCACTGCCAAATTCAAGCAAACAAGCTACCTATTAGCACCTATAATAGGCTACTACAGCGAAGTGGACATAGAAATCAAACTGAAAGTAATTACAGGGTGTCCAGTGACAGGGAAAACCTGGAAAACCTGGAAATCTCAGGGAATTCCGTTTGACAGGGAATTCTCAGGGAAATCTCAGGGAATTTAAAAAAGAAGTATGGAAATTTTTTTCGATCTGTAAAGTTCTACGTGAATTTTAACTGCGTACTAAAAATGGAAAATTATTAGTCTTTTTTAATCTTGTATTTACTTGAATACTGGTCGGTAATATCGGCAAAAATGCACATGGGCAATTCCACCGATTATCGACCAATGTTTGGGCCCTTAAAAAATCGATTTGCCTCAATTTTTCCTTTCTGTGAACTAAGATTAGTACATTCACAAAGTTTCAGGCTAATAGAAAGTATGTACCAATCTTGAGAAATCCGATATCCAAATTTTAGAAACAAAAAGTTTCTGCGCATCTTTATCCTATCTATAGCGTCACAATGAGAATTTAAAAAAATACGTTTTCCATGTGAAAAACTTTCAGCGTCTTGAATCTATTTTTTTATATACCATCAACTCCGCTAAAACCGCCTCAAAAACACGTTTTAGGACAAAAAAAAACAGCGATTTATCCGTTTTGATAAAGAGCGGTAATAGTTATTTGTATGGCAAGGGCGCAGAAAGAGGAATGCGTGACGAGTGTGCATACACGTACGAATCACTGCGTCCCTATATCCGCCCACGCCATACACCCAAGTTTCTCCGACGGCGGTAGCGCAGAAATAAAATTCTCTTCATTTGCAAGATTATCAATGAATCGTAGCTCACTGCGACCACGTAACCGTCCCACTCTGATAATTTGGCTTTCCTGCTAAAAAAAATCGCAGCTTTCAAAATAAAGATCCAAAAGAGTGATAAAACACTGAGTAAGAGGAGAAATCGCTATTTTTGTTAAAAAAATAGTTTTTGAGGTGGTCTTCCGCAGAGTCGATGAAAAGTAAAAAATGGATTTGAAAACCTGAGAGTTCTTCACATGGAAAACGTATTTGAAAAAATTTTCATCATAACGCTATAGATACGATAAAAAATGGGCTAAAAATGTCCTAAAAATTGGATACCGCGTTCCTCGTGAATGGTACGTCCCATTAGTCTGAAACTGGCGAATTTACCAATCTTGGTCCACAGAATGCGACGAAAAAATTAGAGTAAATCGATTTTTATGAGCCCAAACATTGGTTCATAAATGGTGGAGTTGCACACATATAATTGCATGTGTTCATTGACGAAAACGTAAGTTTTTTTTCTGGAAAAGTGACGAATATTGGTCTGGAAAACCTGGAATTCTCAGGGAATTTTGAAATGACAAGTCGCTGGACACCCTGAATTGGATCCTGCTTACAACCAATCTTAGACTACGGCGTTACTTCCCTCCTAACCTACGTCAGTAAAACAAACTTGAAGAAACTAGAAACAGCCTTCAAAATCTGCCTTAAAAGAGCGGCGGGTCTCCCTAGAACCTTCTGCACAGAAGATCTCTACCTAATGTTGGGAAACGGAGAAAAATACGCTGAGCGGATAAAAAAAATCCACGAAAAACAAACGATAGCTCTACGTAACCACGTGGACCAATACCTCCGAGAAAAAACGAACTGCACAATGGACCAATCCACAACACCTGGGCGCTATAACCCGCTCATGCTGACACCTAGACTCTAAGTTAGACATAAGAAATATTAACACTTAAATAAACTCGCTGTAAAGCAACAGCAGCAACCCTTGTACCACACAAATACACTAACGACCAACAGGAAAATTCCTAACACCACCCAACATAACAGCTCTAAACTCCCATTACACGACAAGTGAAAGCTGATCAAATAAATTGTAAGGCCGGAGGGTCGTAACTCAAAACAAAAATTGAAAATAAATGAATACTGAATACATCCGAATTCTCACACAACGTTCGTATCTGATCATATCTGTCCATATCTGGCTCCATATCTATATCTATATCTATATCTATACTCTATACTAATATATAAAGGAGTTCGTGCGTTTGTCTGTTTGTTACCGATAAACTCGAGAACCAGTGGACCGATTTACATAAAACTTGCACCAAATTGTTCCTCAGGTCTGCCCGAGTAACATAGGCTATATAAGTTATATAAAAGCAGTCCGATGATTGAAAGAATGTCGAAAATATGATAAATACGTTGCCTTTTGCATAGAGCGTACACTATGCGCTTTGAACTTCTGAGCGTCACCGCGAGGTGGCGGGCGTTCCCTAGCCTACCTTACCACCATAGCCAAACAGCCCAAGCAACGCACTGTACCGTACAGCGTTACGTAATATCTGGACAGCTCCTTACAAATACATTCACCAGATGGCTTTCGTCTCTCGCGAGATTCATTAAAAACGACGTGCAAGATGTATGCAGAGAAAAGAAATGAGTGAGTGTTCCGGAAAGAGTTAGAAAAGGTTAAAACAGCCACTGAAGGTTAGAAAAAGTTAGGCCAGCCATCCCTAGGAAAAGCGAGGCGCGAAGCGCCGAGTGCTCGAGGCGCGTAGCGCCGAGCGGGGTTGCCGCGCGAAGCGCGGAGGGGCGGAGCCCCTAGTATGACCATACGATTAGGTGAGACCATTTTTCGGATATAATTATATCTGGTTAGTTACATATAATTATATATGATCACATATAAGAAATATCCGACGTATGTAATTCCTACCTACCAACCTGTAGTAGTAAATGGGGCATTCCTTGTCAACTCGACCAATGATTTTCCCTCACCATTTTTGATTCGCTTCATAATTTTTTATACTATTCTCCGAACACAAAAAAGCTCTTCTGAATTTTTTCAGATTTTTCCCGCCAACCCTTATTTTTTTATGATTATTCAAACCTATCTCAAAAACGCATTTTTTTTAAATCTAAAAAAATTCTCAAAAATTTCATTTTCCATCCCGATCATTTTGACACCTGTCCGATGATGGGCCGATTTTTTTTTCCCTTCTTTTTAGCACTTTAAACATTTGGACTCAGTCTGATTCAAGCGGATTGGAATCTCCGCGATTTCGGACTGAATTGGATTCGGTCTGATTCAAGCGGATTGGAATCCCCGCGATTTCGGACTGAATCGGATTCGGTCGGATTCAAGCGGATTGGAATCTACGCGATTCCGCATTAAATTGGATTCAGTCGGATTCAAGCGGATAAGTAGATAGGATAGGCCGGTTCTGGATACAGATCCCTGTTACCGACATGTTACCGACCGAGGGTTCGCATCCGTGCTAATTACCGACAGTGGGGTACAGGCCGCCTGCCTTACCGACAGTGGGTAAGTTACCGACAGGCCGCCTGCCTGTTTTACCCTAGGAGTTTACCTGCCGCACACCTGTTTACCATGATAATTGTATAATTGTATATTCACCATCTGAGACATGGCGCTTAAATCTCAATTCTCAAATCTCAATTCTCAAATCTCAATCCATAGTGATAATTGCACATTCCCCATCCAGGAGGCGGCGTTCCCATGTGTGTGCACGCGCACATTCTCAGAATTGGTGCAGAAATTCTCGAAAAATGGGTAAAATCCCCGAAAAATCTAGACGTTTCAGGTTTTCCAAAGTTTTCAAAAGTTTTCCAAAGTTTTCAAAAGTTTTCAAAAGATCGATTTTTGAGGAAACCATAAAGTGTCACCCATATAAAATATACTTTGGTCGAGTTCCACCCTGTACATAGCGAAAGTGGTCACTTGTTACCCCCACCACCACCACCCGAAAGTGGTCACTTGTTACCCCCCACCACCAATTTATCTAGTTCCCAATCCCGCCACTGACTTCGCGCGTGCGTGGGTGCATTCTCAGAATGGGTAAATTCTTGAACAATGGATGAAATATCCGAAAAATCTTGGAAATTTCAGGTTTTCCAAAGTTTTCCAAAGTTTTGTCACGTCTGGTCCCACGGTCCATACGACGCCTACCCTCACACACCCTCACACACCCTCACACACACACACACACACACGCTTAGACTTAGACTTAGTTAACTAGATCTTAGAATACCTGCACCCCGCTATCTTACTCTTTTCGCATAAGCCTGACGGTGCATCACTCGATACTTCGCGTACCGTGAGATAGCTCAGTCAGTCTTATGCACTTCCCTCACCCTTCCCCCTGGCTTCTTCAGTCTTGACTGAATTAGCTGGACTCACTTCTATAATAACTCTCTTGAGGATAACATCCCCCTTCGCTAGTAGTAGTTAATATTGTACACTCTGACTCTTACTTGAATACTTGAATAAACGCTGATATATAATTACTTTGTTCCACGCAGAAACTCTCACTTACTTTATTTATATCTTAGACCTTCGGTATACTTCTGTATCTTTATTCGGGGTGAACCCTTATAAATATACTTGACTTGCTTAGGCTTGTTACACTGGTGGCAGCGGTCTTGTTACACTGGTGGCAGCGGTAGTCCCCGAAACGAAGGTTAAAGTGATAAAGTGAAAATTTAAAAAGAGATTAGCACCGAATATTCGCAGAATTGGATCTGATCAATCCAGAATCGTAGAATAGGTGCGACGCGTATGTGAAAAGCTCTAAGCTAAAAGTGATTAGTGCAGCAACTACATTCAACGAAATCAAGTTCGACGAAGAAAAAGTGAAACAATTAAATTGCTACATAAGAAAGTCAAAATATACATCGACGCGAATAAGTGCACCAAGAAGTCAAACAACACCAAGCACTGTCGATGATAAATAGTTTTAATAGTAATTAATCATTAATCATAATAAAGGCTTACCTCGCAACCATAAGACGACGGAAGATAAAATTATATAATAATAATAAGTGCTCTCGCAGTGAACACATAAGACGACGAGACAACCTGCCGAAATAACGCAGCGATAATTAAATAATAATAAATACCTCGCAACCATAAGACGACGGAAAATAAAATAATAAATACCTCGCAACCATAAGACGACGGAAGTTAAAATAATAAATACCTCGCATTCTCAATAAGACGACGGAATATTAATCATTAAGAAATTTAAGTGAACAGTGATTCATAAAAATTTGTGCTCTCGCAACACACGTAAGACGACGAGACTACTGCCAATTACACGCAGTAATAATCATTGAAAATTGAATCTCTCGCCAAACATAAGACGACGAGAATATAATAATTAATCGAAGACCAAAAATCAATTGAGTCATTCGAAAACAAAGAATCTCCACACCGAACGAGTACCAGTATCCTGAGTCAGACGAGAAGCAGATAAGGACGACATCAATTCGACGCAGAGCCCACCTGTACCCCGTCGCTAGCCGTCGCTAGCCGTTGCAGCCGCCAGCCGTCATCGACGATCGCAGATCATCGCCCCACCACCCAGACCCCTTGTCTCGAGGAATTCTACATCAATCGCAACCATGCGATACCTCTTCGCAGCCCTCGCCATACTCAGCTCATTGTAAGTCTCCGAGATTCAATAGAAATTAATATTACTTTGTTTAGTTGTAATTAGTAAATAATTCAAGATGCCGGACTCAGCAGCATCTACCCCTTCGTACTTGACAATCCAAGCAGTTGCCGCGTTGATTCCTAACTACAATGGTTCAAACATGACAGTAAAATCTTTTATAACAAAAGTCGAAAACGCGAAACGTTTAATCGCTCCACAGGATTTAGCCGTATTTACTTCGCTAGTCCGCTCCAAAGTTGACGGAGACGCAGAATTAGCACTGCCGGACAGCCGTAGTGAACATGTAAGCCACCTTCTGGCAGATTTGAAAAGAGCTTTTGGTCCGAGACAACGTTTATCCGACGTAGAAATATCGATTGCAAGAGCTTGTCAAGCACGAAACGAGTCAGCATTAGAATATGGTCATAGAATCGAAAAACTCGTGCGCTCAGCCCACGAAATAATCGAGTCTCACGAATCAGCCGACGAAGCGGCAGTTTTAGTTAAGCATTTAAAACAGAACTCGATTAACTCGTTTATAAAAGGCTTAGCGGGCGAATTAGAGCTTAGGGTGTCTTGCGAAAACCCAAGAACTCTAAGAGAAGCGATTGATCTAGCAGTAGGCGCAGAAAAGATCATTCAAGAAAGATTACGATTAAAAAGTCAAGCTAACTTAGAAATTAAGCAATCGAGCGAAAGTCGCTCAAATAACCATTCAAAGCCATCACCGCAACGCGGTTCAGAAAATTTTTGCACATTTTGTAATAGAAACAGCCATTCAATCGAAGAATGCGGATCAAGACAGCGCGGTTCAGAAAATTTTTGCACATTTTGTAACAGAAACAGTCATTTTACGGAAGAATGCAGACCAAGACAGCGCGCCAATCAATACTGTACATTTTGCAACAAGAACGGTCACTCATACGAATTTTGTAATCGAAGAAACCTCCAGGACCAATACAATTCCCAAAATCCAGGATCCTACCAATTCAACAACAGTCACCAAGGTTCTTACAACCACCAGCAAAACCATAATTCCTCCGACAATGGTTACAACCAAAACCAGCGTTCTAAAAATTCGCCAAATTACCAAAAGTTCCAAACTCACAACCAGCCGTATTACAATAATTACGGGCAACAATCACAGTTCGATAATCAGGGACAGAACAATAATTATCAACATCAATCAGATCAATACGACGATAGAAACGATCCTCAAAATTGTGATAATCCGTATCAACAACAACAAAATAACACGCAGGTCAATTACACGCGTTTTCCTCAGCCGGATTGGCAGCAGCAACAACAACAACAGCAACAATTCCCAAATAACGCACTAAATTTAAACGAGTATCGGGACCGCCGCGTGGACGCGCCGACAATAGTCGGATTAATCAATGACACTATAGCAGAAAGTTTGAAAGCAAAACTCCCGGTGACATACCAAATACCGCCGACCGATTCAAAAAATCACTTGACCGTCCGCGACTTGTATGAAAACCCCGCTCTAGTGAAGCAATCTCAAGATCAACAAGAATCTGTCCAAACGTTCAGAGTTGGATATTTCACTTCGCGAAAAATTACGGAAAATCCTGAAAAAAAAATGATATTGCCAAACCCAAAATCAGTTAAACGCAAAGTAAATACCGAATCGTGTCACAGCGCGGAGCCGCAAAAGAAAACAACAGCACGTGGAGTCGACTACTCAGATTACACATTCGACGCTGATAACAAAGACGTTTCAAATCCAAGCAAAGCGAACGCACAGGCTAAACACATCCACACCCCTGGCGCGTATACACCAGAGTACACTCAGGTGAACGATCCTGTAGACGCAAATACCACCACAGTCCCTTATGTTACAAATCTAATTGCTGAACTCGCGGAAAAACAACAGAGACAGAAAAGTAGCGAAACTCAAATTTCCACAGTCAATAAACATTTTCAAGAGAAATCCGCAAGTAATATAGTACCGCTACACAGGCGAGACGAAAACAAGTGTCCAAAATCTTCCTTGGTCTCGCACTATCAATCAGAGACACCTAAAACTCCTCCAGACTCACGATCAGATAAGAGAAAAATTGTTAAGAAAAATCCTGAGCGAATTTCAAAACCTATTTATTCGAAGTTTTCATTCTCAAAACGTGACCCAGAAACGAAAACTGTTGAACGCGAATATTTTCCGCAAAATAGGCAATCCAAACCCATGGCCGGTACCTCTCGAGATCTTGATCCAAAGATTATACTACCATTAAGCTATTTCGTCACACATTCAGACGACCTGCCTCCAACAACTGATTCGATTGCCAAAGAATCAAACGCGGATTTGATCAAACAAATAGATAACTCAGCTCATTGCATCTCAGCTGACTGCACAGCCTCGCTTGGCGTAGCAGAGCGCAAGGTAACACGAGAACAGATACGCGATAAGAGATTCAGAGCAACCAAACCCAAGCTTACAGATAATTCCGACCGTTCAGCATCGAAACAAGTTGACATACCGAAGAGTCATACCAGACCTCCTCCTCGACCTCCAGATCCAAATACAAAAAGACCGTCATCCGAAACTCTACCTCCTCCTCGACCGCCAGAGTCAAATGTAAAAAGACCGTCACCCGAAATTCTACCTCCTCCTCGACCGCCAGAGTCAAATATAAAAAGACCGTCACTTCAAATTTTACCTCCTCCTCGACCCCCTGACCCTATTGCAGAAATTCCACCTTCCAACGCCCCACCACCTCTTCATACGACCAAAAACGCAGATCTCCTCCACATCGTTCCTCTCCTTCATCAGCTGTAGACTCAGACCAAACACCTGACACTCCTGTTCGCTTATCAACGACTCACACACATTCAAACCAACACAGCAAACATCCGATTGACGAACGCGAACTTAACAGCGATACTTTTGATTAACCGATGGTAATATCCGTCCTTCCTCCCGCAGAAATCTCTGACCCCTCAATGATAGTTTCAAACTACAACTACCCTATTGACAACGATTTTCCAAAAAAAAACTTACATCAACCGACAGACTCGCTTTCGACTTATCAAACCAGACAAATTAATTTTCAAGCAATTTCCAGAATCCAACCCTATTTTTCCTTTTATGTTACAAAAATCGTTCGCATAAAATTATATCAGTTTAAATCGAACTTAAAGATTTGCCTTTTTTTTCCAAAGTAACCGATTGCAAGATAAAACAGATTCTTGCGACGCATTCTTGATCATCCTTCGAAATTTAGTTTAACAACACATTTTTTTAAATATAAGCTTAGTATTACAATATTTACAATTAACAATTATTAAAACAAACCCCTCGAAGAAATATATTGTTATTATCCATTAGCCACAAAACCAAGAACATTTGTATCAAAATTATTCGAAAGTTTAGAAACAACCCCCACCACTTCGAAATATTAATTACCCACCATTTCATTTCAATTAAAAAGTATTAAAAAGATAAGTATAATAATAAGACACATTTTTATTCACCAACATCCAATAAATAATTTGTTTTCCTTTCAAGATCTACCACATAAGACCGATAAAAACAATTAAATTAAAATTACAACAACCTTATTGCATTCATTCTAGAATTAAGAATAGCCAATAGATGACATTTGTATTTGACCAACAATATCCAATAAACCAATTTTCAAAAACAAAGTTCACTAACCCGCTTAAACGCGCACTAACCCTAAGCGCATTTACCCTTAAGATCAATGCACCAAATTGTATCAATTCATATCCATAAGTAAATTTCAATCAATAGTTAACTTCATATGTCACACAAAAATTAAACACATTCACATTGTAAACCAAATTCACAACAACAAAAACACCATTCAAAATCGAATCACCATTTTAAAATAATTTCCAAAATTTAAGTAATCATAAGAAAACATTGTAAACTAACCTTAAGCACATTTAAATTTAAGTTACATCATAATTGTAATCGAACTTTATTTTTTAGTTTATACCTTGTTTACTTGAAACACATGCTTAACACCCTATGTTTCATCTAACGGGGGGGGGTGTCACGTCTGGTCCCACGGTCCATACGACGCCTACCCTCACACACCCTCACACACACACACACACACACGCTTAGACTTAGCTTAGTTAACTAGATCTTAGAATACCTGCACCCCGCTATCTTACTCTTTTCGCATAAGCCTGACGGCGCATCACTCGATACTTCGCGTACCGTGAGATAGCTCAGTCAGTCTTATGCACTTCCCTCACCCTTCCCCCTGGCTTCTTCAGTCTTGACTGAATTAGCTGGACTCACTTC
The DNA here is from genome assembly GCA_018257835.1 of Euura lappo. Taxonomy (NCBI): domain Eukaryota; kingdom Metazoa; phylum Arthropoda; class Insecta; order Hymenoptera; family Tenthredinidae; genus Euura; species Euura lappo. Next base: position 116,186 of record JAEUYN010001509.1, on the reverse strand, counting down.
TATAATAACTCTCTTGAGGATAACATCCCCCTTCGCTAGTAGTAGTTAATATTGTACACTCTGACTCTTACTTGAATACTTGAATAAACGCTGATATATAATTACTTTGTTCTACGCAGAAACTCTCACTTACTTTATTTATATCTTAGACCTTCGGTATACTTCTGTATCTTTATTCGGGGTGAACCCTTATAAATATACTTGACTTGCTTAGGCTTGTTACACTGGTGGCAGCGGTCTTGTTACAGTTTTCCAAAGTTTTCAAAAGTTTTCAAAGGTTTTCAAAAGTTCAATTTCCCCAGAAAATCATAAAATATGATGCAATATACATCAACCGAGTTTCCCCCACCCTACCGGAAGTACCCCCACCCTTCCGGAAGTACCCCCACCACCTATGCCCCGCCCCACTGTAAAAAGTTTTTAAAAGTTTTCGAAAGTTTTAAAAAGTTTTAAAAAGTTTCAAAAAGTTTTTTCAGTTACGTTCCACTAGTCGAAGTATCAACATGCATGAAGCGGCGATTCGTGAGCAGGTTGAGGTGTTACGCGGAATAGTAGATGCTAGCGCTCAAATAAGACAAAAATGGAAGATGGTTAGGGCTGATAAAGATGCGGGCGATCATGCCGCGACTGAAATGTTCAAACCCATAGTTAATCCGCTGAAAGAATTGGTGCATACATCGAAGCAGCAGATAAAACAGGAGACGAAAGAGGAGCCGCTCGATTTCTCACTGAAACATGAATCGAAACCTATGTATTTCTCGGCGGGAGGCGGCAAGTCTGATGAGGAGGAGGAGGATTCAGCCGATGACGTGTATGGAGATGCGGATGCTATGGATGAGGATCATGATGAGGAGAGTGAGGATGATGGTGATGACGGGGATGATACCCTTGTAGCCGGTGAAACCTCGGGCACGGGGAAGGAGGGTGATCTAGTGTGGCGGTACCTGAAAATGTTTGACACGCATGAACAGAAGGATCTAGATAACATCTATGGCGTTCGGAAGTTGCTGCATGGAATGATGATTGGCGATTCACGAATGAAATTTGATGCAAGTGGGTTTCATGTCGGCGATAAATATTACAAGACAACACACGGATTACTCGAATTAATGTTCAAGAAATCACCCGACGTCAGCCTCCTGACCGACGCGGATAGAAAAAATTATGTAAACATTGTGATGGATACGAATGTGCTTCGAAAGCACTACAAGGCCGACGGTATCCCGCGGGATAATGACCCCCATCCGAAATATAAATTTTTCATTGCACGGTATATCGAATCGGGGCAGAGCAAGTCTGGTGGGGGCTTGCCCAAGTATAAGATTGCACGAGCGGAGCAACAGGGAATAAAATATGTACGCTGGAGTGATCCCAATGTACTAATCGACCGTCTACGGGTTCTCATACAATTGCAGGCAGCTGGTGATACCTTCGTTTCCAACGAGATAGTCTCCATCATTGAAGAGTTGCGCGAAGCTGCAATCATTTATTAGCAAGTGAACTAATTTTAATCGTGTATTGGCTGGAAAAAGGGAGAATAAACATTTTTATTGTAATTTCTGTCTTATCTTATCTTATACATCCTCGATCCAATCCTTTCACTCGCACTCGTATACGTGAAAACTTTTTAAAACTTTTTAAAACTTTCGAAAACTTTTCAAAACTTTTTACAGTGGGGCGGGGCATAGGTAGTGGGGGTACTTCCGGAAGGGTGGGGGTACTTCCGGTAGGGTGGGGGAAACTCGGTTGATGTATATTGCATCATATTTTATGATTTTCTGGGGAAATTGAACTTTTGAAAACCTTTGAAAACTTTGGAAAACTTTGGAAAACTTGGGAAAACCTGAAATTTCCAAGATTTTTCGGATATTTCATCCATTGTTCAAGAATTTACCCATTCTGAGAATGCACCCACGCACGCGCGAAGTCAGTGGCGGGATTGGGAACTAGATAAATTGGTGGTGGGGGGTAACAAGTGACCACTTTCGGGTGGTGGTGGTGGGGGTAACAAGTGACCACTTTCGCTATGTACAGGGTGGAACTCGACCAAAGTATATTTTATATGGGTGACACTTTATGGTTTCCTCAAAAATCGATCTTTTGAAAACTTTTGAAAACTTTGGAAAACTTTGGAAAACTTTGGAAAACCTGAAACGTCTAGATTTTTCGGGGATTTTACCCATTTTTCGAGAATTTCTGCACCAATTCTGAGAATGTGCGCGCGCACACACATGGGAACGCCGCCTCCTGGATGGGGAATGTGCAATTATCACTATGGATTGAGATTTGAGAATTGAGATTTGAGAATTGAGATTTAAGCGCCATGTCTCAGATGGTGAATATACAATTATACAATTATCATGGTAAACAGGTGTGCGGCAGGTAAACTCCTGGGGTAAAACAGGCAGGCGGCCGACCCTGTCGGTAAACAGGTGTGCGGCAGGTAAACTCCTAGGGTAAAACAGGCAGGCGGCCTGTCGGTAACTTACCCACTGTCGGTAAGGCAGGCGGCCTGTCGGTAACTTACCCACTGTCGGTAATTAGCACGGATGCGAACCCTCGGTCGATAACATGTCGGTAACAGGGATCTGTGTCTAGAACCGGCCTATCCTATCTACTCGGATACAATTCGTATTTTTGAACCGATTCTTTCGGAATGGAACCGATTCGTTCGTGGACAGATTTCGCAATAAAAATGGATTAAAACGGATAGAAAAGTTACCCTATCCGAATCTATCCGAAACCTCCACCAGGGTACCGAAGGTTTATTTATAGTGATAAGTAACAACAGAGTATCTTGCGTAGAACAGAGTGATTAAGTCTTTTTCACCATACGAGCTTCGAAAACGGGGGGTTTCGTAGCCTGCGAAGCGTGGCGTAAACGGCGGTATGCAGGCCAGCGGGTACGAAAGTAGTACTACTTTACAAACCCTAGGGTTTCCAAGCCTCTTATGACAAACCCGCATCGCAGGCTACGAAACCCCCCGTTTTCGAAGCTCTTGTAACGTCCAACCGGTGTTCACAAAAGACCCTAGAGAATACTCCCCAGAGTTTAATGTTACTAGTGGCTAGTCTCACAGATCAGTAGTTCAGGGTGCTCAAGTACCGATTAAGTATTGAAATACACTGAATTGGGTCGATTTCTACGTTATCGTCCGTACGTCTTATCGTCTGGGTAATAAGACGGTGTGTGTAGTTATCGTCCGTAGGGTAGGAAGGATTATTACTATGTAGGGGTTAAATATGTATATATATTTTATATTACCTTATCTTCGTTCGATGAGGACTAGGGCTGCGCCTGGTAGACTCTGGATCTCGGCAGAGTATGTGATGGATAAAAAAAAGGTTCTTTCTCTCTGAATAATTTACTTTGACTTGTTTATAATTTTAATAACGTTTATTTGGATATGTTGGAGAATGTTACAAAGACAATACTTAGTTTGTACAACGTATATGAGCTATGCTCGACACGAAAGGTACAGAGAGAGCTCCAAAAATAATAGAAGAACTGAGAGCTGAGTACTAAGAGGTGAGAGAGAATAGAGAATCTGAGATGATGCTCCGACTTTTTGAGGGTTTATATAGGCCATTTTTAGGCGTAAAAAGTGGGAGTAGACGAACGTGATTGGTCCACGTTGGTGCGAGCGAGGTCTCGCTTTCTGAGTCATTCGTTTGCTGCGTGACATTCTTGGGGCTGGCTATGTGCTGCCCTTTTTTTGGGTAGTTCTAATGCATTGTCCCATATACGTTTCGTGTCTATTCTTTATATATTTATGCACAGATTTGAGCAATTATTATATGTATCAAACGATATTTTGAAATCTGTATATATGCGTATATGCTATGTTGCTGATTATTTATTTGTATGTATTATTTTAATCATTTCATGTAGATACCTTGAACGTGCAGCGAGTCGGCATATACATAATATATAGACATATCGTATATCGTTTAAGCTTACTTAATATTATGTGCTAATAGGTTTAAATAAAGTATACGCGCATACCGCGTTGATAATTATATGACTCTGTAAGTGGTTGTTAAGACGTCCCTTTTTATCTCTAGGGAAAGTACCTGAAGTCTGTTTTTTGCACAGACTGCAGTTTCCTGTTAATCATCATGTAGCCGTATACGCGTTGCTTTAATTATTTCTATAATGCTCCTACACCAATTTATATTAAAGATATAACAATTTGTGATTATTATTATACCTGGATACGTTTATTAATTAAGTATCCGCCTGAGGGATATCGCTATCGTTTTATAGTGGTATTTGTGGTCGTATTTCCTTTTACCTATATAAACATATATATATAATAATATATATGTATACTAATGTTTATCCCTGAATATATTCCATTATTATAATCATAAAATATCAACCACATAAGGTAGAAATGATTGTTTAAAGTGTTTCTGCTTGGGTATCCGTCTGAGGGATCGCTATCGTTTTATAGTGGTATTTGTGGTCGTATTTCCCTTTACCTATATAAACATATATATATAATAATATATATGTATACTAATGTTTATCCCTGAATATATTCCATTATTATAATCATAAAATATTAACCGCATAAGGTAGAAATGATTATTTAAAGTGTGTCTGTTTGGGTATCCGTCTGAGGGATCGCTATCGTTTTATAGTGGTATTCGTGGTTGTATTTCCCTTTACCTATGTAAACATATATATTTAATAACATATATGTATACTAATGTTTATCCCTGAATATATTCCATTATTATAATTATAAAATATTAACCGCATAAGGTAGAAATGATTATTTAAAGTGTGTCTGTTTGGGTATCCGTCTGAGGGATCGCTATTGTTTTATAGTGGTATTCGTGGTTGTATTTCCCTTTACCTATATAAACATATATATTTTATAACATATATGTATACTAATGTTTATTCCTGAATATATTCCATTATTATAATTATAAAATATTAACCGCATAAGGTAGAAACGATTATTTAAAGTGTGTCTGTTTGGGTATCCGTCTGAGGGATCGCTATTGTTTTATAGTGGTATTCGTGGTTATATTTCCCTTTACCTATACAAACATATATATTTTATAACATATATGTATACTAATGTTTATTCCTGAATATATTCCATTATTATAATTATAAAATATTAACCGCATAAGGTAGAAATGATTATTTAATCGTGTCCATTTATCAGCAGAGGTAGGCGGGTTCGTCTCGTATATAGAGCCGGTTCGATCTAAGTTCCTTGTATAGGGGATTCTAGTTAGTCATTAGAAGACTGGACAAGTTACTAGGTTTCAAGTTTCTCATCATGGATTCTCGTAGTTCATGGTGATATAGTGACTTCTAGTGATTCTTCATGAGGATGAGGTATGTGGTCCGGTTAGATGTTACACTTCCCCCCTTATTTGCGAATGTCGAGCTTTGTGCTCGGCATTCCGCATGAAATTCCATTTTCATTCAGGTTTAGGTGCGGTGCTCGTTGATACGCTCCTGACTTCAGGAGTTGGTACGTCGTAATCAGGTGCGTCGTAATGAGGTACAGATCTCGTAGGTGTTCTTGGTGTGTTGTAATGAGGTATAGATGTCGTGTGAGCTACCAAATCTGGGTAGATTGGTTGATGTTTGATGACTTCCATTTCTTTCGGTGCTGTTGGTTCCTGTGGTCCCTTCGTAGTCGGTCCTGGTTCTTCTGCGTCGTCCGTTGATTTCGCCATGTGTAGTAGCACGTTTGTTAATGAATCCCAAAAAGCTCCTAGCAATTTTATGCTCCATCCATAAGTTGCTTTTAAGGCGTATCCATGCAGTATTGTGTCAAAAACAAATTTGAGTAATTTGAATACGATGCATATTCCCAATAGTCCGGCGCTGGTTATTCCGAAATTGGTGAACCAACCCCACATTTTGTTCCAGGTGGAGTCGACTATTCTTTGCAAGGATTCTTCGTTTAAGAATTGCATAATTGATAGATTCTCATTTGCAATGTTGTGTCCTGATACTCCTCTAGCTACGTCGTTTAGTAATCCAGGTCTTTCTGCGGCGAACATGATGTGGTTGCTGAGTCTATCCAGATCCTCGGCAAGATAGATTCCGCTGGTTGCTAGGTTGCCAGGATTTACGTATGTCCAAGTAGGTAGTGTCATAGGTTCCAGTGTGCCTGGTTGTACCGCTTCGGTGAGGTGGGGTAGCAATTTGTACCATTTTTCTCCGAGATTGTACATAGGTGGTATAAAAGATTACATTCTACTTGAATACCTGTTCTAAGTAGTATGTGGCTTTTCGGTGTCAGGAACATCGTTTCATTTCCTTTATAGATCGCAAGCTCCTGGTAACGTTCTTCTGTTCTTCTGATCTTGACTTCGACGGGTATGCATTTCACGATGTAGATTACTTCGTTTGCGCAGGTTCGCAGTAATATTCGGTCAGTGCGTCAGTTGTCCACTTGATTTTTCCATATGATGAGTAATTTGAGATATATTTTTAGGGTTTTTCCCTTCATGAAAAATAAAAATGATTCTACTCTATGTTCGTCAATGATTTTATACTGGTAATACCTTCCTCTGTTGATTTTGATTGAGTTTTTTGGACTTTTTATACATTCTAATGTGTGATACTTTGGTTGTGAATAATCCGTTTGACATGATTTGTTTCATAAATTTAACATAGTGTTCTTAATTGTAATTATTCTATATAGTTACATGTGTAGATACGATGGATTTTGATTGGACAGTTACATAATAGATTAAATAGCAAATTTTACATCTATACGTTAGAATACTTATTCTACTTAAAATTATTTTACTAGGCTGAATCAGGCATGTAATTTGATTTGTTTACTGTGTGTCTTATGGATTTGGTTTATTTGCTCTAGACCCGTTGTCAGCTAGTTCAAGTTGTAAGATTGTAAGTATATTGTTGACAGTCATTATTTTCTTTTAATTTTTTTTGAACCTCTATAATGAATTATTTTGATTTTACGTTTGAAAGTTCATTTGAAAATTTATGTACTGGAGATTATTTCATTTTTTCTTAATGCGGTTTTGGCAATTTATAAACATGTATTTTGAAATAGTTCGGGAATATTCTTTTGATAAGATCTTTGACTGTATTCCAATTTAAATCATCTAATCCGCATCCTAATTCAGGAATTGCTAATTCTCTTATTCCCAACTTGTTACATTGATCATAAAGATTTTCTAAACATATTCTTAGCGTTTCGTAAGTTGGTTTTTCATCGCTATATGTTTTCGTTATTAAATAAAATATTACGCGTTCTTTTCTGAGAATTAATGTGTCACCTACTTCGGGTTGTTGAATTCTCAATTCTTCTGTGTAATTGAATTTCTTTTTGAATTGCAAGGCGATTCCTGCGTTCATTCTGAGATCTTTCGCTACGCAATGTGCCAATGGAATATCAGGTGGTGCGTTGAATAGATCGTCTGTTATCTCTGTTATCTTGATTCGATTGTCTCGCTCTATTCTTTGATCTTTCCTTCCATTGTCTATGAAGGGTATTACTACTCTTGGTTTTCCAAGGATTAATTGATCGTTTTTTAGATCTACTTGTGAGTCCGTTTTGTCTAGAAAATCTAGTCCTAATATGAGTGGACTTGACAAATTTGGTATGACTACAGCGTGCTGTGATATCGCTGTTCTGGCAACATGTATCGTTAGTAAGATTCTTTGATTTGAAATTTGAATATTGTCTCGTGTCGCCATTCTGATTCCTACGTCTGGACTCTTCACTCTGGGTGCTGGTTTGGGTACCTGCTTTTCTATATTATGTAGAGTATTTCTATCTATAATTGTTAGCTGAGACCCTGTATCGATTAGTGCGTTTACAAAGACTCCTAAAACTAATACTCTAATAATGGGTTGATTATTGTGATCGTCGAATACCTCCGCTAAGGCTACCGTCACTGCCGGGGGTTCATTGTAAATGCTAATTTCGATATTTTCAGAGAAAACTTTGAAAATTAATTGCCGTATTGTTTTCCATTCGAGGTATCCTGGGTCGCAATCTAATTTGGTCATTGCTATTTTTGTAATACCGTGGTCTTTGCACCGTTCGTGACAATTTGTTAATGCTTCGAGAACGTGTCTATACGTTGGTTTAGAATAATGCGCTTCTCTTGTCACTAAATAGAAAACGTATCGTTTCTGGCTTGTTTGCAATAAAATTACTTTTCCAGGTTCAAGACGTACTCCGATCTCTGGTAATTTTCCAAATTTCTCTTCAAATTTCGCGAGTTTACCGGTCATTTTTAAATCTGCGGGTATAGGTATAGCTAAGGCTGTGTCTAGCGTTGTGTTAAGTATGTCTCCCGTTAGTTCTTCGATCTTAGGTCCGAATCTTAATTGTTTTACTCTACCGTATGTTCTTGGCTTATTGATCTCCGAAGGTGTAATTTCCTGATTCGTACTGAAGTTTCGATTCGCGTTTGTTTGAGTCGATGTGCTGGGGATTGCGTTTTCATCGACGTTATCAGTGATTTCGACATCGTTGAAACTGTTTTTTGTGTTGAATTCAACGTCGTTGGTAATCGCGTTATCTGTTGTAGGAGTGAAATTACGAACTTGCGTTTCGGTTTTATTAATTTCGTTTGGATTTGTCGGTAAATGAGCTAGTTTGGTTCTATTTAAATGCACAATTTTAGGTTTTCCTTTCTCGCCTTGTATTTTGATGTTACAGTCGCTAAGAACTTCGGTTACTCTGTAAGGTCCGTTATAATGATCTCCGAATTTACCTTCCTTTTCTTTTATAGTAAATACTTGTTCTCCCTCTTTTACTTGCATTGGATTGACTTTGCGATCGTAATACTTTTTGTTCTTCAATTTTGAGTTTATCAAATTTTCTCTCGCGTGTGCCCGTATGCTATGCATTGCATCTAAAAGTTCGGAAATATATTCGCTGTATTCTCTGAGGGTGCCGTCAACTGGCGTTTGACTCGAGGGTACACGTGCTATTCGTCCGTATACCAGTTCGTAAGGTGTATATTTGGTCGATTCGTGAGTGCTGGTATTGTATGAAAACATGGCTAGTTCGATTAGATTGTCCCAGTCATTTCTGTTCTGTATGAAGTGTTTCAAATATTCTACTAACACGTGATGAGATCTCTCTAAGGAACCGTTGGATTGCGGGTGAAAAGCTGTTGTCTTAAATTGCTTGATTTTGAAATATTTTGCAACTAATTTCATAAGATTTCCGATAAATGCTTGTCCTTGGTCTGTTAACACGGCTCTAGGTGTACCAAATTGACAAATAAATTTCTTTACAAAAGCTTCCGCGATTTCTTGTGCGGTGGCTCTCCTAAGGGGAATTGCTAATGAGTATTTGGTTAGATTATCCTGCATTGTGAGTAGGAAAGAGTATCCCTTTTCACTGGTCGGGAGTGGTCCTACTATGTCTAGAGATATTTTATCGAAAGCTATGGTGGATGTGTCCGTTATCACCATAGGTTGTTTAATTTTTACGCGGACTAGTTTTTTCTTTTGGCAGCTTACGCATTGTAAAATGTATTTTTGGACTTCTTCTTTGAGGTTTGTCCAATAGTATTTTTGTTTAATACGATTGTAAGTTTTTGTAACTCCCTTATGTCCTCCGAGGGCTGAAGCGTGAGCTTCTTCTAATATTATCGGTCGGTCTGCGATACACGGTTCTACGATTTGATTGGTACATATCAAGATTTTTACTGGGGTATCGGTGAACGTTATTTTTATATGATCAAGAATATCCTTCCATTTTAAACCGTTAATTCCTTCCCTGGTTTCTGAGATATATAGAAGATTGACGTTCGTTTGTTTCATGAGAACTTTGAGTTCAGCTAAGGCTGATATTAGTTGGAACAATTGGTCTCCGTCTTCTCCTAATATAATTACAAACTGTTTCCTAGATTTTCTTTTCCGATACCAAGTTTCGCCCCTTTTAAAGTTATTCTTTTTACTTAATTGTATGGCCCTATTTTTATGGGACAATATTTTGCCTCCCGAGTCTATGGGCGTGCCGTTCTCAAGAGCGAACCATGCTATTGCACCTTTTTTTGTCCCTATATTATCTCGGACTTTTATGACGTTCGAGGTATTTAAAAGGTCTTCTATTGTCGCGGGTGGTAAATCTTCCTCAATCATAGGATCTTGACTTTCTTGAGTGCTAATTGCAAAAGGGTCAACACTCTGATCGTTATCGGTTACTCCTTTTTGGGTACTTTCGTCTGGGTAGTCTCGTATCTCGTCGAGGTTTTTAGAAATTTCCTCGGCCTTGATCGTTTTATTGTTTGTGTGTATTTCGGCTTTTGTTGTTACCACTATCGGTCCTTCGTCTTCGGACGAGTCCTCGTCGTAGTCCCTGCTAATTACGCACAAGCGTGCATCTACTGGGTTTCTAGATAGCGCGTCTGCGTTTACGTTCGTTTTACCTGCTTTATAGATTATCGTATAATCATATTCGCTAAGTTTGAGTTTCCAACGAAATAATTTCGAGCCAGGATCTTTCATTGAGTGGAGCCAAGCTAAAGGTTTATGATCGGTTACCAATGTGAATTTAGTCCCGTACAAATAAGATCTAAAGTATTGTACGCTGTACACTATCGCGAGTAATTCTTTTTCAGTTACGGAGTACTTTATTTCTGCTTCGTTCAAGACTCGAGATATATACGCGATCGGTAAATCTTTTCCGATTTCTCCTTGGCTAAGTATTCCTCCAATAGCAAAATTAGACGCGTCGGTAGTTACGATAAATGGTTTTTTATAGTCTGGGTATTGAAGTATAGGTTGACTGCATAATAATTCTTTCAATTTGTCAAAGCTTTGTTGTTGTTCGGTTGACCAAATAAAAGTTATGTCCGTCTTTAATAAATTGGAAAGTGGTTTGGCTATTTTTGAAAAGTCTTTGATAAATCGACGATAATATCCTGCTAAGCCTAAAAATTGTTTTATATTTTTGGGATTTTTAGGTATGGGAAATTGTCTGACTGCTTCTAGTTTTTTCGGATCTGGTCGGACTCCGTCGGCTCCGATAATATGTCCGAGATATCCTACTTCTTTTCTGAGGAATTCGCACTTGTCTGGTTGTAACCGTAAGTTTGCTTTTCTCAAACGATTTGCTAGGTTGATGAATTTTTCCTCGTGTTCCGCTAGAGATTTCGCGTATAAAACTATATCGTCAAGGTATACGAACATTTCGATTCCTTGTAAACCCGTTAATACTTGATCCATTAGGCGTTGAAACGTAGCGGGTGCGTTTTTTAAACCAAAAGGCATTCTGTTGAAATCGTAGTGACCGTAGGGTGTTGTGAAAGCTGTTTTACCCTTATCATTTTTATCCATTTCGATCTGGTGAAAACCTGATGCTAGATCGAATATTGAAAAATATTTTGCTCCTCCTAATTGATCTAAGATATCCGTGATATTAGGTAGCGGGTACGCGTCTCCTAAAGTTTTTTCGTTTAGAGATCTGTAATCTATGACCATTCGCCATCTTTTGTTACCCATAGAATCTTCTTTTTTAGGCACTATCCACAATGGTGAATTGTATGGTGAAGCTGAAGGCTGAATTATATCTGACTTTAATAGTTCCGTCACCTGTTTTTGTATTTCATCTTTATGAATCTGTGGGTATCTATATTGTTTAGTATTGATAGGTCGTTCATCTATTGTTACAATTTTATGTTTTATTACCGTAGTGCTTCCTAAAAGTTCGCCTGGTATGTGAAAAATATCGGCGTTATCGTGTATTAATTCTTTTATGTATCGCGTCTCTTCCGCGTTCAAATGGTTTAATCGCAGAAGGGACTCCAAAACCTCCGATCTAGTTTTGGAATTTACATTGGAGTCTTGTGTTGTGGTTAACACGCTTGAATTTGATTCAACTATTCTTTCGTTTATCGGTATATCGATATATTCTTTGTTATTTTGAATTTCGTCATTTACTTTGATTATATTTAATAATTTTACTTCGTCCTCTGACGGTTCGTTAGTTGCTTTATTACTTTGAGCTGAACATTCTTGTTTGCTGTTTTTTGATTTTTTATTCGCGCGATTCGAATTTTTCTTGAATTTTTGTTTTCTGATACTTGTATTTTTATTCATATGCTTTTGATTTATTTTTCTTTTATTCTTCGTATTTGTTTGGCCTATTTTGGCTTCGATTTTTCGATTTATTTCATCAATTTGATTTTCTTTTTCCTCGTTCATTTTTAGTTTTATTCCGCGGTTTGTTTCATTCATTTTTAATAGATTCGTTTCGATTTGATTTCTTTGATTAACTTCGTTTCGATTTAGTTCATTTATTTCGATTTCATTTTCTGAATATATTTGATTCAATAGCTCCGATTGCTCTGATTGATTAAACCGATCTGTTCGACTTACTTCGGTCATTGAAGGTTTTCGAGATTTAATTACTTCTTGTAATTCTTGGATCGGGATTTTTATTTTTATCTCTTCGTTGGACGTATTGATTGCGTAAAGATATGCTTTATTTTCTCGGTTAGTTACGAATGCGTTTCCTAAGTAAACACCGTGGCCTGCGTCTATGCGCGGCAGATATCCTTCTGACAAATTGGTGTCTTCGAGATTAACACACACGCTTACACGAGTTCTGGGCGGAATCGTAGTGATTCCTTCCTCCGGATGTGCACTTCCAGAGTCCTCGCGATCGTTATAAACGTTAGGTTCAAAATCCGAATTCGATAAACTAGATTGTACATCTGTAAATTCATCGTCGCAGTTGCCATCCCGCGTTTCACCTGTCAGAGTCGGATCCCTGTGTTGATTAACAAATGGAATGCACGTTGTACCGAATTTTAAACATTGCTCTTTGAAATCAATTTCTGCGTCGTTTTCGCGAAAGAATTCCGTTCCTATTATACCGTGTTGCTTGATTGGTAAATCTTCCGGAATTATGTGAAAATTGCTCGGTGTGCCTTCTATCTCGATGGGTACTTCTCCCATGGTTGCGATACTTGTGGGCGCGATCCCGTTTAGTTTATATTTTTTATCTTCATTGATTTCGATTTCTGGATTTAAACAATTCTTTTTTATGAGGTTTAAATCGGATCCCGTATCTAGCATTAGGGTGCTTGGAAATTTAAATTCGTTCGTGTCTACCCTGATTACTGGAATCGTTTTTACATGATGACCGCTGATCATGTTTAATAGTTTCGCGATATATTCGTCTTGTCTTTCTTCGTCGTACTCATTATTTTCATCAATATTATTTTTTGTTTCGCGGTTTCTAATTTCGTCTGAGGGTTTTATTTTCTGGACCTCAGGAATATTGTCTTGTCTTTCTTTAATTATCTTGTCATTTTTATCAATATTATTTTTCATTTCGCGGTTTTTAATTTCGTCTGAGGGTTTTATTTTTTGGACCTCAGGAACATTGTCTTGTCTTTCTTTAATTAATTTGTCATTTTTATCAATATTATTTTTCATTTCGCGGTTTTTAATTTCGTCTGAGGGTTTTATTTTCTGGACCTCAGGAACATTGTCTTGTCTTTCTTTAATTATCTTGTCATTTTTATCAATATTATTTTTCATTTCGCGGTTTTTAATTTCGTCTGAGGGTTTTATTTTTTGGACCTCAGGAACATTGTCTTGTCTTTCTTTAATTAATTTGTCATTTTTATCAATATTATTTTTCATTTCGCGGTTTTTAATTTCGTCTGAGGGTTTTATTTTCTGGACCTCAGGATTAATATTTATACCTCGGATTCTATCGGTTCGCTTTCGATTATTGTCAGGGCGCGGTTGGGTCTTGGGGTGGCCCCCGAATTCGCACCCGGTCTCGAGCGGCCTTCCCCGTTTCCCGAAAATGCTACTTGATTGACCGCCGTTTGTTGTCGGTATTGGTTATATTTTTCTCTTTTACGGCATTCGTCAATGCTGTGCCCCCAACTTTGACAGAAACGGCACTGTTCGCGCTCTACTACTCGGTTCTGTTCTCGCGGCGGATTTCGCGGATTCCCTTGGAAATTGAAACGATCTTGCGGTTGATATCCTCGGTAGCGATCGTCTCGGATTGTGTCGTATGATCGGTCTCGTGCCGGATTTCGATATTGACTTTCCCGAGGGTTTTGTCGGTTCGGTAACTGCTGCTGTGAGTACCGATTTCCGTTATTGAAATTATTATTTCGTAATTGATAGTTATTACTGTAGTTAGGATCGATTCGCGATCGATAATTGTTTTGATAATTGCGCGGCGCGTTTGAATATTGGTTGTCCCTTTGACTGAAGTGATCTTGGTTTTGTTGCTGATTTCTTGGGTAATAATTGTTTTGTACTCGCGGGTATTGATTAGGATGATTTCTAAAATTACAATCTCGCGCGGTGTGATTTCTTCGTTTACAAATTGAACATTCTTGAGTTTGGCTTCGCGTGTAATTAAGGCTAGCTTCTCGCACGTTGTTACTTTGATCTCCTCGTCTGAGATTTGATTTTATTTCTTCCTGTTTTTCGACTTTTCGCGCTTCGTTTACTAGATCTTTGAACGTTCCTAGAACATTGTTGACTTTACCGTCGAGTTCTGGTTTGAGACCGAGCAAAAAGGTCTTTTTACCGTCGGCTTCGGTTTGCTGTTCGAACATTTCTAAATCACCTGTGCGTTGTTCTTGGATAAAAGCTTGTACAATATTTGACATAGCCTCACGTATTCTCGCGGCGAATGTAATGACATCTTCGTTTTTACGTTGATATAGTTTTCCTAATTCTCCCTGACATTGATTTACTGATTTAGCTGTTCCGTACAATTCGTTAATTCGCGCAGTTAGTTCCTGGATTGTATTAAAAGTTTCTTTTTCGATTGCACGTTTTGCTGGGCCTATTATTTTGCTTCTAATTATTCTCGTGAGATTACGTTCTATTTCTGGTGGTAGCATTTCCTTTGCGTCTTCGCATCCCTGTACGAAGTCTCTAACTTGAAAAGGTGTCCCGTCGAACGTTGGGACGACGATTAGCGCGTCTTTAACGGAAATGGATGTATGTGGACTAAATTGCATGGTTCTATTTGTTGGGTCGGGATTTCCTCCCGCGGATGACCCTGCATTTGTATTATCATTGGGATTAGTCATTTTAATGGACTTTGTGGATTCTTGTGATTTAACAGCCTCTTGTTCCTTTTTTTGCTGACGTTGAATTTTTTCTAATGCTTTTACGTCTTCTAGAGTTCCCTCAAATAATTGAGTTCCAAACGTTCGAGTATTGTGTCTCGTTACGCGATGTGATTTGTTTAATTTTGTTTTTGATTCCGGACTAGATTCGTCCGAAGTGAGTAATTCCTCTCGTTGCTGAACAGTTAAATTTGAAAATGAGTCGCTTAAGTTCACTATCGCTTGGTCTGGGTTCATTTGTTTACGCGTGTTTTTTTTTATTTATTGCATTTTCATGAGTATGCTGAGAATTATGTACGCGAGGAATATGGATAAGGTGAAGAAGGCTACCCAAAGAATGATGATTGTTCGTAGATTTTGTGTTAATTCGCGCGTTGTAGCTACGCTAGGGTCGTTGGTTAGGATTATGCGAATGTCTATTGGATCGGCCTCGTTAACTTGACGAATTTGTGAAGTCTGCATTGAAATTTTGAAATACAATTAGTGTTAATCTTTCAGCGGCGTATGGCTGTTACTTGTTAAGTTAAAATTTGAATTTTTGCTACGGACTCGACGTATAATCTTCCCTGTTCATTCGGTCGTCATCGCGTCACAAATAAGTTATTCGCAATATTTGACGTTTGAGAGTCCCGGATTCCGATGCACCAAAATTTATCTGTAACGTCCAACCGGTGTTCACAAAAGACCCTAGAGAAATACTCCCCAGAGTTTAATGTTACTAGTGGCTAGTCTCACAGATCAGTAGTTCAGGGTGCTCAAGTACCGATTAAGTATTGAAATACACTGAATTGGGTCGATTTCTACGTTATCGTCCGTACGTCTTATCGTCTGGGTAATAAGACGGTGTGTGTAGTTATCGTCCGTAGGGTAGGAAGGATTATTACTATGTAGGGGTTAAATATGTATATATATTTTATATTACCTTATCTTCGTTCGATGAGGACTAGGGCTGCGCCTGGTAGACTCTGGATCTCGGCAGAGTATGTGATGGATAAAAAAAAGGTTCTTTCTCTCTGAATAATTTACTTTGACTTGTTTATAATTTTAATAACGTTTATTTGAATATGTTGGAGAACGTTACAAAGACAGTACTTAGTTTGTACAACGTATATGAGCTATGCTCGACACGAAAGGTACAGAGAGAACTCCAAAAATAATAGAAGAACTGAGATGATGCTCCGACTTTTTGAGGGTTTATATAGGCCATTTTTAGGCGTAAAAAGTGGGAGTAGACGAACGTGATTGGTCCACGTTGGTGCGAGCGAGGTCTCGCTTTCTGAGTCATTCGTTTGCTGCGTGACATTCTTGGGGCTGGCTATGTGCTGCCCTTTTTTTGGGTAGTTCTAATGCATTGTCCCATATACGTTTTGTGTCTATTCTTTATATATTTATGCACAGATTTGAGCAATTATTATATGTATCAAACGATATTTTGAAATCTGTATATATGCGTATATGCTATGTTGCTGATTATTTATTTGTATGTATTATTTTAATCATTTCATGTAGATACCTTGAACGTGCAGCGAGTCGGCATATACATAATATATAGACATATCGTATATCGTTTAAGCTTACTTAATATTATGTGCTAATAGGTTTAAATAAAGTATACGCGCATACCGCGTTGATAATTATATGACTCTGTAAGTGGTTGTTAAGACGTCCCTTTTTATCTCTAGGGAAAGTACCTGAAGTCTGTTTTTTGCACAGACTGCAGTTTCCTGTTAATCATCATGTAGCCGTATACGCGTTGCTTTAATTATTTCTATAATGCTCCTACACCAATTTATATTAAAGATATAACAATTTGTGATTATTATTATACCTGGATACGTTTATTAATTAAGTATCCGCCTGAGGGATATCGCTATCGTTTTATAGTGGTATTTGTGGTCGTATTTCCTTTTACCTATATAAACATATATATATAATAATATATATGTATACTAATGTTTATCCCTGAATATATTTCATTATTATAATCATAAAATATTAACCGCATAAGGTAGAAATGATTATTTAAAGTGTGTCTACTTGGGTATCCGTCTGAGGGATCGCTATCGTTTTATAGTGGTATTTGTGGTCGTATTTCCTTTTACCTATATAAACATATATATATAATAATATATATGTATACTAATGTTTATCCCTGAATATATTCCATTATTATAATCATAAAATATTAACCGCATAAGGTAGAAATGATTATTTAAAGTGTGTCTGTTTGGGTATCCGTCTGAGGGATCGCTATCGTTTTATAGTGGTATTCGTGGTTGTATTTCCCTTTACCTATATAAACATATATATTTAATAACATATATGTATACTCATGTTTATCCCTGAATATATTCCATTATTATAATTATAAAATATTAACCGCATAAGGTAGAAATGATTATTTAAAGTGTGTCTGTTTGGGTATCCGTCTGAGGGATCGCTATTGTTTTATAGTGGTATTCGTGGTTATATTTCCCTTTACCTATACAAACATATATATTTTATAACATATATGTATACTAATGTTTATTCCTGAATATATTCCATTATTATAATTATAAAATATTAACCGCATAAGGTAGAAACGATTATTTAAAGTGTGTCTGTTTGGGTATCCGTCTGAGGGATCGCTATTGTTTTATAGTGGTATTCGTGGTTATATTTCCCTTTACCTATACAAACATATATATTTTATAACATATATGTATACTAATGTTTATTCCTGAATATATTCCATCATTATAATTATAAAATATTAACCGCATAAGGTAGAAATGATTATTTAATCGTGTCCATTTATCAGCAGAGGTAGGCGGGTTCGTCTCGTATATAGAGCCGGTTCGATCTAAGTTCCTTGTATAGGGGATTCTAGTTAGTCATTAGAAGACTGGACAAGTTACTAGGTTTCAAGTTTCTCATCATGGATTCTCGTAGTTCATGGTGATATAGTGACTTCTAGTGATTCTTCATGAGGATGAGGTATGTGGTCCGGTTAGATATTTTACTCTCATGGTGAAAAATAGTATACGCGGCGCGGGGCTGAAACCTCGCGATCGCGCACTCGCCTGTAGATGGCTGCACTGGCGTGCAGCCATCTCCATGCTCGTTTGCAATCGCTCGGTTTCGCCCCTTGCCACGTAATCTACTATTATTCAAGTAAGTGAATCTAGTTCAAACAGTGCTACAGTATATTACTAGTTTAAGAGAGATCTTATTCTTAAGAGAGTAGTTATAGAAGTGAGTCCAGCTAATTCAGTCAAGACTGAAGAAGCCAGGGGGAAGGGTGAGGGAAGTGCATAAGACTGACTGAGCTATCTCACGGTACGCGAAGTATCGAGTGATGCACCGTCAGGCTTATGCGAAAAGAGTAAGATAGCGGGGTGCAGATATTCTAAGATCTAGTTAACTAAGTCTAAGTCTAAGTCTAAGTCTAAGTGCGTGTGTGTGTGTGTGTGTGTGAGAGTGTGTGAGGGTAGGCGTCGTATGGACCGTGGGACCAGACGTGACAATATTATAATTTTAATTATTGGATAGATTTATTAGATTATTATATTTTATTTAAAAAAATTAAATTTTTGAATAAATTTTTAATTTTCAATCTTGTACATTGAATAGATAATTCAATGTTAAACGAAACAAGAAACTTTTTCATGCATGCGTAATAAAATAGTATATTACGATACTAGTGCAAAAGGTTTGTTTTCGCACGAGTGGGAGGTTTGTCGCCCGAGCAAAGCGAGGGTGACAATCTCACGAGTGGAAAAACGATTTTTGCACATGTATCGAACCAAATTTTATACACCTCAGGGATATAAACGGCGGTTTATTGCCCTGTTCCAGCCGGAAAAACCACTTTATTTCCCTTTGGTGTATAAAATATCGTATGCACCACAGGGCAAACGTTGTTTTAGACTCGTGCGATTGTATCCCTCGGCTTCGCCTCGTGATACAACCTCGCACTCGTCAAAAACAACTTGTCGCCCTTAGGTGCATAATATACTATTATTCCTCGCTTTATTCTACACTGGTCAGTTTTGCACTGAGACTATTATGCCAATATATTAGCCAAAGGAATATTCGAATTTTCGAGTTATTCGTCACGAATCGAATAGTAAAATTCGATTCGAAAAACGAATCGAATAACTCGAAGTTTCGAATAATTCGAAACTTCGAATAATTCGAATAGTTCGAGTTATTCGAAACTTCGAATAATTCGAATAATTCGAATTATTCGAACATTCGAATTATTCGAACGGTTCGAATATCCGAATAATTTGATTGTTTGACAATTGGGTCTTTATAGAAACAAGAATTGTCTATTCTCAAATAATCTAGAGTTGCCGAGCTATTCGTATTTCACTTCAGACAATATGTGACGGGATGTACAGCCGACGGTCGATAACCCGTCATTAGCGTATGGTAATTACCATACGAACAGATCGATCCAGCGATCGATACCCTATCGACCGACGGCCCACATCCCGTCACCAGAGTCAACCAGCCATCCGCCAGATGAGCCGGACCGTAGTTCACAGGCCGCCGATAGGCGCGCCGCTTCCCGCAGCCAGAGCGCACCCGAGCGCAGTTATAACGACCGGCCAGACCAGCAGCGAGCAGTCTCGATCGACCAGCCAAGCCGGGCGCTCCCGACCAAGCTCACTGATCTTGACTCTCTTTTGGACTGTAGGGTGCGACCTCAGACCACCCGGGATAGAGTCTCGCGTTTAGACACCGCGACTTTATTGTACCGTAGACCGTTCCGTTTATTCCGTTAGAACCTGTATAAATTTAGGCCGTAGCATTTAATACCGTACCGTACTTTCACTCTCCTGTAATATTCATTCATTAATTTGATTCGTTATTTCATATTAATATTAAATACTCATTTGAACTTTAGTATTTAATATTCCTGATATAAGTTAGACATTTTCGGAGATAGAACTCCTTTAATATTTCCTTTAATATTTTCTTGATATATTTTCTTGATATATATAATTTCGGAGTTTAGGACTCCTTTAATAATTCTTAATAACTAATTATCTCTCATTTATTTCATAACTAGAATTTACTGCGCGCATAGGTTAAGATAGTAATAAGAGTATAGGCAATTTAGTTATAAGTCAAGCTGACTGTAGCCTGTATATTTTTGTATTCCAGAGACTCCGCCGCCGTCCGCGATCCGGAGAATACCGTGCCTTAGCTTTATTTGAATAAATTTATTATTATTTTGTTATAAATATAAACAGTGTGTTATCATTCACACTCCTCTTTACTTCCCTTTCCTTAAATCTGACCCTGGTTTACTCTGAGCACCCGGTGGAAAGGGGAGCGACCATTTCCACCTTGGTCCCCACGAGGTACACCGTTACAATATGTGGAAGACATCAGCCCGATAGTGACTCTCTGGGATTTCGATGCCCAATGGATTTTTTGGTTCGTTTTGGTCAAAAATGATACCTCTAATTTTTTTTTATTTTTCTGACATTTTTGAAGGTCGTATGGTGACCTCAAATATCATCATCAAGATGGACATTTTGAAAATCGCTGATTTTTTTTTTTTTAACCAGGGACTCGAAAACACATCGTTTGGTCATAGTCCAATCATGGGATGAAAATGCTAACACTTTTTTTTTCAATTTTCGATTTTTCACAAAAATATAAAAAAAATTCTAATCATGGTTTTTTGTAGTAAAAAATAAAACAAAAAGAAACTCTGTCTTGGTGAAATTTCATTTTCTTGTTGGTTAAAGAGTAAAACGCCAAAAACGATGCTTGATTCGAAAAAAAAAACCGCAATCAACGATCGTTTTTGGCGTTTTACTCTTCAACCAACAAGAAAATCAAATTTCACCAAGACAAAGTTTCTTTTTGTTTTATTTTTTACTACAAAAAACCATGATTAGAATTTTTTTGATATTTTAGTGCAAAATCAAACATTGAAAAAAAAAAATGTTAGCATTTTCATCCCATGATCGGACTATGACCAAACGATGTGTTTTCGAGTCCCTGATTCTACAAAAAAAAATCAGCGATTTAAAAAATGTCCATCTTGATGATGATATTTGAGGTCACCATACGACCTTCAAAAATGTCGGAAAATTTTTGAAAAATTAGAGGCATCATTTTTGACCAAAACGAACCAAAAAATCCATTGGGCATCGAAATCCCAGAGGGTCACGCTCATGAGGGGTCGGTTTGACGTGGAATGCCCCATATATACCTACATGAGGAATATTCTTGACTATTTGTCAACATTGATCAATTGTATCATCATCATTATTATCATTATATCAATTATTATTATTATTATTATAATTATTACTATAATTATTATTATTAATATATTGGTGTGTGGCCTCTTAAAATCTAACTGTAACAGGGTGCCTTCTTTGAAAACCTGGAATTCCTGGAAATCTCAGGGAATATTTCTTCTCCTGAAATATCCTGGAATTTTCAGGGAATTTTGGGTCCACTGAATGAATTTTTCTGATGGTGATCAATTTTTTTGATTTCTTTTTTCTTTTGGAAATTCAAAACCAGTTCAAATTGCAAAAAAAAAAAAAAAATATTCAAGTATAGCAGTTCGATTGAGGCACACGAGCCTGAGAAATTGACCGGAAAAAAATCGTTGACATGATATGAAGCTGAAGCTAGCAGCCATAGTTAGCAGCCAAACATTTCAAAGTTCTCCGGAATAAAATCACACAGTAGAGATTCATGTCGATAATTCATTGAGAGTATTCCCTTACATAATGTGTCACAAAATTCAAATTCTATCGCCTCATTGTCTTATTTTTAACCGACTTCAGAAAAAGTGGAGGTTCTCAATTCGGTTGTATTTTTTTTCTCTCTTCTTTTATATTCGTTACCTCATGGCTCATAACTCCGTAATTTTAATTGAATTCGGCACTTTTGGCTGCTCACTATTGCTGCTAGCTTCAGCTTCATGACATGATTGGTCCACGAGAGCAAAATCGTATTTCTATACACGTGGAATATCATGGATTTCTCAGGGAACCTTACATCCTAACTCGAATAGACACCCTGTGTAAAGAAACAAATTCAAATTCAAACGAAGAAATTTAGACGCAAAAAGATAGAAGGATTTCGAAGAAAGAAGGTTTTCAAGAAAATTGAAAATTGAAGAAATATACGACAGAACAGCTGGTTGAGAACAAATAAAATTGAAAAACAAAATATGTACATATTTTTTCATCAATTTGTAGCCGAAGTAATGCACGTGTAACCGAAAATTACTTCGATTCTAACTTAACGTAAACAAATTAGTCGTTTCATTTTTTTAAAAGTGGATCAGCTCCCACATAAATCGGGATGGAATTTAAAAAACTTGTGTGCAGAAAACAATTTGGACAAAAAAGCGTTAGATTTTTGAGAAATTAAAATCTAGACGCAAAGTGAGTTTTATCATTGGTATAGTTCGTAGTAGATTGTTGATCGAGTGTGGATGTGTTTCCTTTTTCTAAACAGTACGCGTATACATCTTTTTGAGAGTGTGCAATCATCGTAAGATCCGACGAATCATCGAAATCATCGAATATTTAAAAAAAAATCGAACTATACAAATATTTCGGATATTTCGAATATTCGAATTATTCGAATAGTTCGAATATTCGATTCGATTTTCGAATCGAATAGCACTATTCGATTCGATTCGATTCGAACGCTATTCGCACAGCCCTAATCCCCGTATGAAAACAATGCCTCTAAGGCTTGTGTGATGTAAACGAACACAAAGTTGTCGACGTATGTTGTTCAATGATAGTTATTGAGACAAGTGGAGAACGGACATCTTTTTCTTATTTTTGAAATATCCCGTTGAGTGTCAATTTTAGGACACTGGTGTACTTATACTTTTATACTCAAAATTGAATACTCTTTGGATTTTCAAAATAAAAAATACACCATCCCATTTGAAAAACCAAAGGTGACCTTCGTATCTCCTTGGCGCTTCCACTTAATAAAAATTCAAACGCGCTATGTTCTGTAGTACGTCCCCTTCAAAACCCTACAGTTCTCGTCTGCAACTTTTCTTGACATTTTGCTTCGCTTTCGACAAAATCGCCCTGGTCACTTTAAATGCCCCACCCTGTATACGTTCCGATAAGTTCGGATACAGTACGGGTACAAAAACCATATTAGATTCGAATAGAATCGTATAACTTCATCCGACATTTTTAGCAGGGATATCCTTTATCCCGATGGAGCAAGGATTCCGGCTTCCGAATGGAGAAGGACAGGTGAATAGATTGGTAGAATGTGGATGAGTGCAAAAGTATCCGAGAACATTCCCATGGAATCCAATAGCGTCCAAAATGTACAAGATCGCACGGAACGCGGATGAAACAAGGATTTTGGATTCCGGATAGCCCTCGGATAAGCGAATGGATAGGAAGCGGACGAATAGGCAAGGTGTCTGGAAATCCGGATTGATTCGGAAAGTCTCAAGAATGTAAGAGATTACACGGAATCCGAATGTGAATCGGTTTTTGCCATTTCAGACAGATAGGCTGCAATTCCGGAATAAAGTCGATTGAAATTGATTCATATTTCTTTCCGAATGGATTAGATTGTGTTGAGCTAGGAGACTGAAACTTGTCCAGAATTTCCATTTTTCCGGCACAGGCATGAACAAGTCACTTTTCGACGCCTGTTTTCGGCCCATACAGTGGCTCTTTTCATGGCTAGCCGAAAAAAATTTTTTTGAGTAGTTGTGACGCGCAGTTCCTGACTTTTGTTGCGCGGTACGAACTGCGCATCTCAGAGCTGCCACACAAAAGTATTAGACGGCAGTTGATGCGGAGGTCGAAATGTGAACCTCAACTGGCGTCAAAGTGACTCTTCATGCCTTTGCCGGAAAAAATATCGTATAGGGCGCACCCGTAAAGTAACTGTTCGGCGAGGTTATGTTTTTAGTACTCTCCGTTGGCTTTACGTTAGGCTCGCCTTCGGCTCGCCGGTAAAACCAACGGCTCGTACGAAAAACATAACCTCGCCCGAAAACAGTGACTTTACGGGCATGCCACATAATATACTATTATTCATTTGGAACCGATCTGGGGAGTGGATATTTTGAAGTTGAAAAACAACTTTTGTTTAATGACTACCCTAGTATAGACTCATGTCACGTGATGTAAATGTAACTTCGATCTACAAATCAACTTAAAACGTTGATTCATCGATTAGGTAAGTATAGAGTTAATCAATCGAAAACTTTGATTTTATAGATTTATCGAAAATATTTTTACACAAAGATTCTTGCTGTAGTACATCGAAGTTTACAGTCATTGTCCAATAATATCACGAGAAATAATTAAATGTTCATTTTACATGACAATTTATAACTAAAATTTTGACTGTGCAATAATTTTTCACGGACCTGAGTAATCGCAATACGTTACAATACACGTCATGTATACATATTATATCTACAATTTACAAGTAAAAAAATAAAGGTGTATTTGAAAATACTCTATTCATTCACAGGCACTTCATCCCTGCGTTGTTTACGGGCAGTGGCCTAGGTTCTAAAATTTGTATCCTAGTGTCTATCGACTGATGGTGGCACCACAGAAGACTGTAAAGTAGATATACTCAGGGCGGGCCATTTTTTAACATCTCCGCTACCCTTCGTAGGACTTGACGAAACTGGAGTCACTTCGAGCTTCTTTTCCGACTGACGTCGTTTGTACTCGAGGAACCCAGCAGCCCCACCGCATCCGAGACCCAGAAGCAGCATGATCCAACTTATGCACCTGAAAAAATGGTTGAAAAAGGATCTCCAGAGCCCCAAAAAGCATGAGAGTGCGCAAATTTACCTGACGACGGTGATCATTCGGAAAGCACTCTTCAGCTGGCTGATAATGTCCTCGCCCAACTCGATGCCCTCCTCGACCCAGAAGAGCGGCAGGAGAGCGCGAGGAAAGGTCTTCATGAGCTTGAACTTCTCGATCGGATACACGAACATGTTAAACTGGAGTCTCTTCCGAGCACTCAGCGGGGTTCCAGTCATGGGCTCGAAGTCTATGAATATCCCGTGGTCCTCCTGACACGCGAACAAGACCAATTTGACGTATAATTTTTGCACAATGTACTTGGCGAACAAAAAAGAAAAAGTATTGCGCCCACCTCAACGGGGCTTAGACCGGAAACGTTGGCCAAGTAGGAAGGATCCGCCAGGTAGAAATGAGGCAGTGTGGCGATGACTGGCGTTCCGACGCACTTGGTCAGGTCCATGGCGCCCTTCTTCAGGCAAGACTCCGGCGTTGGGCAGAAGCACTTCTCCTCGGGAATGGTGCTCTGATCTCCAAAATCGGCCGTGTAGTGATTAGTGCTGATTCCTGGTGGCAAGAACGGACAAATGTGAACATTGTACTAATTATTGCTCGTCATAATCGTACCTTGCACTTGGCTCGGTTTGACGTAACGAGCTCCCAAGCTCCTGCAGATGTCCGGAGAGAAGGAGACGACATCTTCATCCTTGTACAGAAACGGGTGAAATATCGTGGAGTCGGTTCCATTGTACTCGTTGCACCGATCGCCTGACCAGATCGTGAGCGCGGATTGATTGTTCCACTCTACAACGCGCCCGACGTCCTTTGGATTCCGGATTCCCCGAATCACGCGCATTCTCTCTGGACTCACCGTCCCGTTTTTCTGGAAGATCGTTAGCTCAGACCGTGATCAGGGTCGCTGTAATTACAGTTCCTCTACTTACGTGTCCGAAGATAGAAAATTTGTACAGGTCCTCCCCAACGGGGACCAGGTCCTTCCCCTGGGACTTGAGCAACACGCATACCGCTGACCCAGCAAAATCTTTGACGGTGCAATCGATCGGAAGGCCATCGAACATTATCTCCCTAGCAGTCGCTTTGACGAAAACCGAAGTGGGCTTTTTGAAGATACTGTCCACAGCCTTGCCTGGAACGAGGATTTAGTCATCAGAGAGTAAAGAGCGGGGTGAAATGCTCGGTGGAATCTGGTATTCACTATTGAAAAACTGGAGGAGCTCAGAATGTTTTTTTCTTTTTTGGGGGCAATTTATGACGTCGAAACGACATCGTTTACGTGGTTAATATTTTCAATAGGGTTCTGAGAGAACTGGATTAGTTATACAAAAATTTTTTACCGGCGACCCCGATCATAGTGGGCCTGTCTGCTATCGTGACCATGATCATCGACAAGATTGCGAGATGTGGGAAGACCAGCTCCTCGTCGCCGGTGAGCCCGTTGCTCTTTGACGGATTAAAGTGCCAGGTTATTCTCTGGTTGTATTCGACCGTGTCGTCCTCTTCGCGGTCCACGAGGTTCACCTTCTCCTTCCACTCACTGTGAGACATGACAAGTTTGAAAAAGGAGTTTGGGGATTGAGCACTTTGTTGAATCAGAGATTGACGACTCACTCGTAAAAATATGGACCAATTTCATGGACTATGGGCTTATCTCCGTTCTGGATTCCCACTGGGTTCGTTATGTTGTACAGATAGACCTTGAAGTCCAGAGGAAATGGAAGCTTGGACCACATCTCCCGCATCTCTCCACCATCGTTCAAGGCTATTTGCTAGGGAGGAAATAATAACGATTTTATCGGATTTTATAATCTCTCATCACAAAGCTGCTGGACTCAGAAGGGATGCATGGATTGATACATTTTACGCCCTAGAGCGGAGTGCCGCGCGGGCGTAAAATACAACATTCACGATGTGCGCATGCGCCAACACTTCTCTGCGTCGCCGAGCACATATCATCCATCTGACGCCTTCTCTACGGAATCATTTTTCGATGCAAAAAAAAAACGACTCAAGATACTCAAAAAGTTTACTCCAAAATATTTTCGTGCAAATCAGAAGATGTATGAAAAATTTATCTTCTGTATTATGGCTCTTGAGTGAGGTTTTTGAGCTGTATTATATTTATGATAAAAAGCAATTTGAAAAATCTCTACTTCAAAATGGGAAAGGTCCGAAAATGTAGGTGAGTGTCTCTTTGTTGTAGTAGAATTCCCTTATATATAACAAAAAAATCAACAAATGAGTTGACCAGGGGTCAATATACATAACATAGAATAATTGTATTGTTTCTGCAAAAAATTTCAACAATTTGTTGCCTCTCACGTCAATCATACAAGTCAAATATTCGAATTTATACGTAATATAGATATTCAAATGTATCTCATTCCTAGTGCTATAGTCGCTCGTGCCCTCGTCTCGCCAGTTCTGCACATCGCGTGCAAGAAAGCGAGAATTGATTATTTTTATATCCCACGTATGAATTATAACCCTGGAGTAGTAATTTCACGATCAAGACGCTATACGACACGTTCTCATCGCGGCCTTGCAGCCTTGGCACGATGGACAGGTTTCCTTTCTGGCACAGTCATCATATCGGGGATTAATTATGTGTTTATAAGTGGGACGTTCAAGTGAGCTATTATCCTATCTGAAGACGGTGGTCATTACATCGACGGCACAATCACAGAGTTCAACGCCAAACCGGCAAGATAACGATCTACCTATATTTTCTCGCGTGACGATACCTCATACCTCTGACTGCTGACATGCGTTCTCATATCGTAAAGAAATGCGAGTGCCCAGTCGAACTTACCATCCAAGTTCAGACATTTTTAGTACAAAATTTAACTGCCTTTGTACAAATAAATCAGTGAAATCGTTACAATTATCCAATCAAATCAGCAAAAATAGAAAAATCAATTAGTCACGGCCTGTAAATTGGTAAAGACCTTCATCTTATAATTAGCCTACTATTGGACGGACTAAAAGTCCTGACCTCGATCCGCCGTCTTAAATCGAAGGTGCTCGAATTCAGTTTTTTCATCATATCTCGTCAACTATTGATCCTATCGTGACGAAGGTTGGGATAAAAAATGAAGTTTATCAAATTCTCTACAACAAAGGTCGAATATATTTTTCTTGTATCTTCAATAGTTTTTGTGTAATACAGGGCCGAAGATCACTTTGTCGGTATAGAACCTTGCGAGAATTGGGTATACGTATTCTCCGGTGTATTAGAGAAAAACTATCAAAGATATGAAAAAAATGTATCGAACCTTTGTTGTAGAGAATTTAGTAGGCTTCATTTTTTGTAATGGCTTCTGTGACGATAGGATCAATAGTTGTTGAGATACGATGAAGAAACTGAATTCGCGCTCCTGGCCAAGATCTTCACTAATTTCTTTTTCTATTTGCCACATTTTCATCTGATTTGAGTGAACTACTACGAAAGAGTGTTCAATTTATTTGTTCATATCGTTTTTTGAACACTTGCATTCCTGATCATTTTCGCATCGCAGAATAATGACAGATCTAGGGGGTGCTGATTGTAGAGAAGAACATATAGCTGCGTACGTCGCAGGGGGCAATTGTCTCTGAAAGATTCAAGGGACTTTGATGGTCGCGTGTGTGGTCTGAAGTATGAAAATTGTTTGAAACTAAAGACCCAGTTCTTGTAGTTGGTACTTCACGACTTATGCTGTAAGTTTTCTTTATCTCTGGTTCAGATATGCACTATACTGACAACGGGGTGGGTGACCGCTTGTGTTTTCCTCCCATATTGAACGGCTATTGCAACCTGTCAGAGCAGCAATCTGCGAACCTCACTGTCTCACTATGGGCAGGACTGGGTAACGATTTGAATGGTTCTGGTTGAAATGGGCTTTCGAACTGCAAAATGGCATTTACCATTTTCTAGAAGCATTTTGATTTAATTTTCAATTTCCCTTTTTCTCAATAGTTGGAAATCTTTCAGCGTTTCACAAAACGTGCACTATTAATAAGAATTTTCTCAGGACATTAGTTCGGTTCTAAGAATAATTCCCGAACACAGATGAAGCTGAAGCTAAGAAACAGGGCAAAAAACAAAGTTCACAGGAATACAGATTGTACATATCTGATATCGTGATAAACGATTCTGTAACGTCCGAAGTTCATCACTCACCCCATTAATTTTCGACTTGAGCATCATAGGAAAACCCACCCATCCAATTAGTATTGCTTGGACACACGTTGCTACTCCAGCGATTCCCAGTTTCTTCGGTAACTTCATGCTGCAAGTTTTTCTCGAACTGAAATAAGATTTCAAAACATCGACTCTCATTGCCAGATATTGTCATTTTTGAGCAGTGAAAGATTTTTAGTCTAAGTGTTGAATTATGTTCGTGTCAATGTCAGTGGGACGAGAGTCACAGAGAATCCCGTACCAGTTGATCAATATAGACCTCTAGTTCAATTAAAGGGACGACTGCGGTAGTTATTATCAGGGTTTCAACCTCTGTATAGTTTATACACCAATCATTTCACATCGTTCCAAAAATGCGTCACTTATAATATGATCTGCAGAGAAAATTCGAACGCCTTTGGTAAAAATGTGATGATCACAAAAAAAGGTTGAATTTTTTCTTCGAATTTGAACTTACAGTCGCAAAATGAAAAAATACAAAAAACTATCGGGTAGTGCACAGCGAATTTCTGGTTCTGACGAATATCTCCATAGGTGTGTAAAGATCCAATTTATTTGCACGAATTTGAAGCACACATTTGGTTTGTTACACGGCTCGTGGGATGAGGAAATACCGAGGAAGAAATCGCTGGAGTTTAGTTATAAAGGGAATCTTCCCTCTCCTCAGAATACTCCCACTACAATCTGAGGTGGAGCTTGTAAACTCGCGAATTATTAAAAGGCATGTTCATTGCTGCTGTATATGCATGCGCTGCCGTACTATATAATTTTCTTATACTTTCTGCAAACGTTCGGTCTATCAAATATTCAACGCTTGATTGGACTATTGCATTACGGTCAAACTGGCAAAACTGTAAAAGACTCCATGTCGAAGAATGTGCATGACTGTGACATTGGTAGTCAAATGAAGCGGGATTCTACATCCTCTGTCTATCATTGTACATACATATTCACGGTGATGGAAAATTATTATTTTTGTAGGTAGTCAATTGGGTTACCTGCCTAGGTACTCACTTTGAATTGAATTAGTCCTCTTTTCTCTCAACTTCCAACTTGGTACAAACGTTGAGCTTGACGCATTCAATCGATCTCGCCGCATATGCAGTTCAGACTGTTTATTGTGTCGGGACATTTTTTTTTCCCAAATCAACGAACATTACGAATTCATGAATTACACTTGCATCAGGAGACTTTGAAAATAGAATGAATTATTGCCCCCCTCCCCTCATATTTTATTGAACTTTTTCAAAATTAACAAACATTATAAATTCGTTTATTTATTGAACAATATCTATTCATATGACGTATGGATGATGTATTTATTTCAACAACAAATTATCATATACAGAAATCATCTTGTGGCTCGCCAATCTGCAGTAGTTTTGGTGAAAAATCATCGAAAATCTTCAGTAACAAAAAGTCCTGTTATCGGGTTGGTTGAAATAAATGCACAGCATGTCTTTTTCGTTACAGTCGGAAATAACTTTTTAGTTGTAGTTGGAAATAACTTGGCACTGAGTAGGCGTGCTGAAGATGGGTAAACAAAGTTTATTCATTCATTCATTTGTTTATTCATATAGCCCACGCGAGTACAATTAGTTTTGTTCAAGTGATTGGAAATAGCGAATGGGTCAGAACAGAAAATTGAGACTTGGATGGGTATTACAAAATTTGAACCGAGGCTATAACATTTTTTTACTGCAAGGGCATTCGCCGAACCATACTGAACTCTTCACCTTATTCTATATGTGTGCCATTCAATGTGCTGTTAATGTGACCGGGCGCCAACCTCGAAGTGTCGAGTTGTATCATGATGATGAAGTAGGCGACCACAGCGCAGAATATCTGCAATCAAAAACAACGCGTGATCAGGTAAATGGGTTCTGCCGTGATCGCTTGATTCCGGAATCGCTCTCACCTTGTAGAGGTACGAATAGTCCAGGGAGAAAAATCCGAAGGCGGATATGGCGAGTGGTCGCTGAAGTAGCTGAAGGGACAGCATCTGGATCTGCAACAATTGTTCACACTATCACCAGCGATTCACTGTTCTCGGAGACAAGTGATAAACAAGGGAAAGTAGGTAATGTGGTTGGTAATGATCAGACAAACATTCGGCAGAACATATTTTATTTGCAACAAAGAATACCAAAATTGTAGACAGCTAAGATAGTTGAGGAGGATGGGAGAATAGGACACTAGTTCCTCACATGACCTTGATGATAATAATAATAACTGATACTGACTGCATATAGTCAAGATCTGAAAACGTATAACACAGAAATAGAATGGAGTTAAGGACAACTTTTGTCAAGGGAAGATAATTGATTCGAACGTACCTCGTCTTTCAACTCTGAAGAATGATACTGATGCCAGATTTTGTGAAGTATTGCTGCAGTGGAGTGTGCCTGGACAGAATAAAAACTTCGTCACACTTCAGTGCTTGAAATATGTATACAGAAAACTTTGAGATTACTGGAAGCGGTTAACGGAAATTCTCACCGTCTTTTGTGTCGAAGAAGATATCGCAGCGATGGCGAATAGTTCACATAGTATAACGATCATCCATAACCCGGCAATGACTATTGATGCTGCAAGTAGACCATTGTTCGTTTCTAATACAATGGTGTTAGTTGCCAAGAGGTGGTAGATCATATTCAGGAGCATCGTGAAATGGTAAGAAATGGTCACGATCACCGGTAGAGAAGCCACTTCGATCACACTGTCCGTTATTTCGTGGAGAACTTCTGACAGCTCTGCGATCTTCCTGAGTTTCTCGGAAGGCTTCAAGATTTTCCCAGATCCGAGACCGGCGTGATTTTTCTTCTCTTCAGCTACGGAAGCGACGTTGAAAGTTATCCGATTCGTCGAGAGGTCGCGACGACCTCGATCGTATCTCACCCTCGATTCGGGTTCGCAAATGTGCATGAGCCGATCATTGAGCTGCTCGTAACGTTTTCGGACAACGTCCATCGCGATTACAAAACACAAGTCGACGTGATGGTGAACCGAGTGGATGAAGGTACCTATGACTACAGTGTAGGCCATCCCGAGCGTCATCAACAAACCCATCGTGTGACAGTAAGTGAACATGCCTCCATAAAGTGTGATCAGGATGGAAGCTGACGATAGGCCACCCACGATGGCTCGCATTTTGGTACTTTTCTCACATTCTCGTTCAACTCCTAAATCGGCAAGCATATCGTCAACTCTGTACAAAATGTTGATGATCCGCACGAGCTTCCTCCTCTTCGACGCGACTATTATCAGGCATAAGCCACCACCGAGATTTCCGAGATGCGTAGAAAACCCGTCAGCGACAGATGTCATAGTCGTTCGACCAGGGTACTCCACTTTCAAGAAGCTCCACACCGCGATTAGGGACTGTGGAACGCACAAGAACGCGAGTATCGACGAATAAATCACTTCATTCGATAATCCGATGTACGCTCGGTTATTCGTCCACGTGAATGGCGCGAGTCCCCAGAACTTCGCAAGGTAATACAAGAAATTCGCATACAGATTCTTGTGATTCTGTACTTTCTCCATTTGGTAGTAGGAACTCGATTCACTCTCACGATTAGGATTCGACTGCGCGTTTCGAACCACCGAAGAACGAGTGGCAAGTGGTACCTTCGACTGCCCTGGTCATAATTTAACTCATCAGGCTAAAACATAAATTAATTATCGCAATTGCCGCATTATGCAAAGTATCAAATCGATTCATTATTCTGAGGAAGTACCAGCGGCGGCGTCGTACGCATCAATATTACGGTTATCATCGTTAAGTCGTTCTCGTAATGACATTGAACATTGCTATTTCTAGGACTAAAATATAAGCAAACAGCAGATCGATCGATGGTAATTGCATCATTATAGAGTTTTTATCGCTAAGTAGCTCTCATTATGACATAGCTTGATGAAGCATGTCCAATCGATACGTCAACAAAGTAGAAAACAGAGAATATATGACCTAGTCATTTTTTTGGTTAAAACTATTGAAGTACATATAATTGACGAACAAGAAAAAAACACAGGATATGAACCAATTCCGGATCATCATACACTTGCGTTCGTACTGGTGAAATTTGCCTCTACTACACAATTAAAATTGGAACTCTTCCCGCCAATTTCTCTCCAACGCCGGCGACTTTTGTGTGGAATGTGCTGAGATCACCGTATGTCAAGAAC
Source organism: Euura lappo (assembly GCA_018257835.1). Classification (NCBI taxonomy): domain Eukaryota; kingdom Metazoa; phylum Arthropoda; class Insecta; order Hymenoptera; family Tenthredinidae; genus Euura; species Euura lappo. The sequence continues at coordinate 82,910 of JAEUYN010001509.1, read as the reverse complement.
GTTTTCAAACCTTCAATGCACGGTCATATTCATTGTGAAAAGAGTCCTCCCGGAGAAGTAGATGACTCAAAAAGACAGTGTAGTTTATAAAACGATTTTGAATAATTCGATTCCAACGTACCTCGTCTTTCAACTCTGATGGATGATATGTCAGCCACATTCGATAAAGTATGGTTGCCGTGGAATTAGCCTGCCCGGAAAAATAAACACAATTGAAAAATTAACGAAAATATTGACTATATTTCGTACAATCTTCTAAATAGCTGATTTGGTGTTGGGGGAATCGAAGATCTTCGAAATTCTAACCGTTTTCTGGACAGATGAACATGTTGCGGCTATGGCAAACAGCTGTGCCAGGGTGAGAATCATCCAGGAGCACATGCCAGTGAGTCCGATAATTCCTTCGTATTTATTCACATTCGCGAAGGTCGGTGGAGCGATATACATGTAATAGCACATATTCAATATCGTCGTGAAAAAATAGGCCTGGGATCCGATGATCGGTGGATAAAATATTCCAACCAAATCGTCAGTTATTGTCCGGAGATTATCGTAGAGCTCTTCGATTTTCTTCAGCTTCCCCAAAGGATTGACGTCAACCCCAGGTACAGGATTTGTACCGATTCTCGTCGCCCCTGCGCTTTCGGAACCAATTTTCCATGCATGTATTCGTACGACGTCCGTGCAAACATTGGAAAATAGATAATTGAGCTGGTGGTAACGTTTCTGAAGGAAGTCCATTGCGATCAAGAATACGAGGATGCCGTGATACTGTATCAAACTGATCCACGTGCCCGTGACGAGCGAGTAAATCATCCACATCGTGAAATATTCATCCTGCGCGAACATTGAGTAACTGATGTTCACTCCGTAAATCATGACCGTCGAAATACAGGACACTATACCGGCTATAATAGCCCGTGATTTTGAGTACTTTTCGTATTCCTGTTCGAACCCCAAAGCGCTTAGAAGCACGTCTAGCTTGTGCAACGCGTTGACGATCCCCACAATCCTTCGTCTCTTCAGCACAAATGTCATCACGAATAAACCACTGCCAAGATTCACCAGGTAGAGAGACAAAATGTCACTGAGATACGTCATGGTGGTCTGACCCTCATAAGTGATACGTGTTCTCTTGAATGTCGTGATAATCAGCTCGGGAATGAGCCAAATCACCAACGTGATCGAGTAGATTACTTGAAACCGCGACCCGAGATGCGCCCGGTGATTCGTAAATGCGAAAGGTGCCAGACCCCAGACCTTCGCCATGTAATATAAAAACAAGGCGTATTGGTCCATTTGTCCATCTATGACTGTAACTCGGTATGATTTCATTAGCACTTCCACTAGTAGCATGGCCTCGATAACGGTTCGTATTCAACTGATACTATCCGGAGTCTGATAATAGGAAGTACTTACGATAGAATTCATTAGACTGAAACCGTAATTTCTCAACAGGCCACAAAGACATGAATAATTAATAACGTGTTCACATTTCGGAACGATATCAATTAGAATGATTGGACACCTTATTATGTTTATCCATCGATCGAATGAATGACATAGACCCCATATTCGAAGCTACGAAATTACACATTGGGACCTACCTCATTCTTTAATCCGGTGGAAAGAGAGTCGAGCCAGATTCTGTGAAGTATTATTGCAGTAGAGTAATTGGACGAGGATCCCAAATGTGCTCCTTTATTCGTCAGGGGTGCGAAACCCTAAACCTTCGCAGAGTAATACAAGAACATTGCGTACACGTTCTTGAGCTTTGGCGTTTCATAGGATCGACGAAACATGATAGGAACTTGATATATCCACAAGTAGAAAGGAACTCGTCTTCTGTACTGGAGACTGAAACCCAACGACGGTGAACTTTCTTTTGGGGATTGGGAAAATTTAATGGCGCGAAGATTACCCTGACTTGAATAATTGAACTCATTAGGCCGAAACCCTCATGAATTTTATCTTACCCGCCATATTATATTATGCAAAATCCAAAATCGACACGAGAACACTATATGGATATATTAACTACGCTGTCATAATTATCACGTTTCCTTATCACTTACGATGATTAAATAGCGTATATTTATGAATGTTTGATTCAACCTATAATGGATAACTTCTCTGGGCAAGGATGGAATCTTTTCGCAGGATGTATATTTAATAAAAACTGCGGGGTTATTCGCCTAGATGTGTCCCCGCCTTTAACAATTATTCTCATTGAAGCTGTGTTAACGTCTCTTCTTATTGTATCTGTGTGCCATTCAATAGGCTGCCAGGGTGATTGGGCTCCGACTTCGAAGTGTCGAGTTGTACCATGATGATAAAGTAGGCGACCACAGCGCAGAATATCTGCAACCAAGTACAACAGTGATCAGATCAGTGGTATCTGCGATAATCGCGCGGTACCAAAATTCATCTCACCTTGTAAAGGTACGAATAATCGAGGGAAAAAAATCCGAAGGCGGATATGGTAAGCGGTCTCTGAAGCAGCTGAAGAGAGAGCATCTGGATCTGAAACAATCGATCGCAATCCGGTCAGCGAATTACTATTCTCGAAGACCGATCTGTCATATTCAGAAGGAAACGTCGTTGGTAATGAACACACAAATATTCGGCAGAGTATATTTTATCCATAGCAAGTAACAACCACGTTGTACATCATCAATGCCATGCGAAACAACGATGCATGTCGATTCACGTGAGAAGTGCGCAGTCGTCATCTGCACGTCAACACGGATTGTGGTCACCGACCCCAAAATTATTGCTTTGCTGGTCTGATGTTTAGCATTGTTCAGCATATATATTACTTCGAAAGACGGTTTAATCGAACATCCTCGTCTTTCAACTCCGAAAAATGATACTGGTTCCAAATTCTGCGTAATATTGCTGGAGTAGAGTTTGCCTAAACAATAAACGTTCGTCTCATTTCTGTGGTACAAATATTCCCAGGTAGGAGTCGTCATATTGTCGGCAGGCATCTGCAAGTAAAAGTCTTTGATCAACTACAAGTTTGATAATAGTTGACTTCTTGGTATTGTCTATCGTTAGATTGCTCAGAGGACATTTGTGATTCATTTTCCAGCGTATAGTCAACTATTGACTTGACATAAGACAGTCAAGACGTTTTCAGTCTAAAGTTCATAAAGGGACAAAACAATGCTACCTGGGATAAAAATACAAAAAAATAATCAGGCACATGATTAATCTCATTGGGGTAAATATTGGGACTTCTAACCGTGTTTTCTGTCAAAGAACATATTGCAGCGATAGCGAAAAGTTCACACAGTACGGCAATCATCCAGAAACTGGTACTATATAATTGTGCTACGGTACCGTAGTCGGTCGTGTTATACGCGATTGGCGTAGTGACGAATAGATGGTAAAGCATGGTCAAGAGCAATGTGAAATAGTAAGCAAGTATCACGAAGATCGGTAGGGAAACGACTTCGACGATGCTGTCTGTCACTTCGTGAAGATGATCAGTCAGCTCTGCGATCTTTCTGAGCGTATCAGACAGCTTCAAGGATTCTGCAGACCCTGGGCTGACGTTGTTCCTCTTCATATCAGCTACAGAGGCAACGTGCAGAATCTTCCGATTCCTGGGGAGGACGTACCGACGTGCTTCGTGATGAAATTTGTGTTCGGGTACACAAACGTTCATAAGTCGATTGTTGAGCTGCGCGTAACGTGTTCGAACAAAGTCCATGGTAATTGCGAAACATAAGTCTATGTGATGGTGCACCATGCGGATCAAGGTACCGATGAAAAAAGAATAGCCCATCCACAGCGCGGTGACCGAACCCATCGTTATCCAGTAGACGATGGAGCTTCCGTAAGCTTATACAATCGAGTTCACAGTAGACGATAGACCGACTACGATAGCCTGTCGTTTCAAAGTCTTCTCATAATTCTGTTCTATTCCTATGAAGCCGAGCTTAGTGTCAATGTTGTACAATGCGTTCATGATCTGCACGAGTTTCCGCCTCTTGAACGCAAACTTTATGAGGCATAAGCCACCCCCTAGATTTCCGGAATGATTCAACAAGCTTTTGGTGACGCTGGTCATGGTCGTTCGACCAGCATAGTCCATTCCTGGTCTGTTCACAACTGTGATGAAGAACTGAGGAACGCTCAGGAGCGCGAAGATCAACGGATATAGCACCTCGAACGATGATCCAACGTACGCTCTGTGTCGCATCCACGAGAAGGGCACTAGCCCCCAAAACTTGGCGTAGTAAAACAAGAAAATTGCGTACACGTTCTCCATCGCTGTGTTCCGGAGTGAACCTTGCAATGAAGACAATCGAAAGCCTACTGACCAGAAATCATTAGGCATGATCCCATATTAATTATCGTAGATGTTACATTATGCATTAGTGAAACATTAATATTAGGTAATTTGGACGTACGTACAAGGTACAATTTTCTAATTATCGCATATTGCCTGATCAACTACGACCATTAATCGCGAATTGCGGATGTATTATTCATGCCTGGTTTTCATTACCGAAATAATTTTTACGGAAAACAATGGAACACTGTGACATTCGAACAATAATACACAGCTATGAGTTCACGTCACACCTTGCAGGTTATTCGTATCAGCATATCGATTCATCAAATTATCGTTCAGACGTATCGATTCGTGTAAGTGAGAACAATTACGAAACACTTATGCTATCAAAGTGCAGCTTGTGTTTCGCAAGAAATTCCAAACATGACAATTTGAAGGTACCTCATCTTTCAACTCGGAAGGATGGTATTTCAGCCAAGTTCTGTGGAGTAACGTTGCCGTGGAGTTCGCCTGAATAACAAATATTCAGGAATACATCAGGTTGACGAAAAATAAAATTCTTGTAGACTCTCCTGAACAATCAGATACTGACGAGTATTCAATGAATGGAAAAGCTTATTGTATCTTACCGTCTTTTGAATTGAAGAACATATTGCGGCTATAGCAAAGAGTTCTGCGAGGGCGACAGTTATCCAGCCGCAGCCGCAGATCAAGGCCATATTTTCCTCATCATTATACACGTTCGCAAAGGTTGATGGATCAAGATACACATAAAAGGAAATGTTCAATATCGTCGCGAATTGAAATGCCAGAGTTGCGATGATCGGAAGAGAAAATATCTCCAACAGACTGTCACTGGCTTCGCGGAGATTGTCGTACAGTTATTCGATCTTCCTCAGTCTCTCCAGAGGCTTTGGGTCACTTCGAAGCACACGATTTATACACAGTCTTGCCCCTCCTGTGCCTGCATGAGCAACGTTCACAACGTCAACGTCCGTACACACGTTAAAAAAAAGATGATTGAGTCGGTGGTAATGTTTTTGAACAAAGTCCATTGCAACCACGAACACAAATATCCCATGATACTGTACTAAAGTAATCCAGGAGCCAATGATAAATAAGTAGTTCATCCACGGCTTGAAAAATAGATCCGCGATGAGGGCGTAACTGATGTTAGTTCCGTAGATCACGACTGTCGTGATACAGGACACCGCGCTAATTCGAATGGCCCGTGATTTAATAATACTTTTCATAGTCCAGTTCAGCTCCCAAAGCGATGAGCCGACCGTCCAGATTGTGCAATGCGTTCAAGATTCTGACAACTTTTCGTCGCTTGAGCACAAACGTTATCAGAAATAAGATACTGCCGAGATTTCCGAGATAAAAGGACACGACGTCGCTGACATACGCGATTGCTGGTTGACCCTCATAAGCAACACGCGCCCTCTCCGACACGATCATTATGAAATCAGGAATACACAGAATCGACAGGATTATCGGATAAATGACGTGAACCGACGATCCGAAGTACGCTCTATTATTCAGAAATGCGAAAGGAGCCAAGCCCCAGACCTTCGCCATGTAATATAAGAACATTGCATACTGGTTTCTGTGATTCCTCATAATTGTAGATCAGTGTAACTTCAGCAGTAACCGCACTTTTTAAACTGACCGTAAACTTTCACCTGGAGTAATGGATTATCCTGAAAAGGTGTACCTTTGACTGAAACTATTCAATGTCCAATGACAAGAAGCGTCGTCCATGTATGATAATCATAGGGTATTCATTAGGGTAAAACGTAGCAATCGATATCAAGTTCATATTTTGGAACGATATCAATTAGGATAATTGGCGAACGGGTTGAGGTCAACATCATACTCCCAGAAGAATAATGTACATGAGATAATTTTCGGAAAATACTCTTCACCTGTCACGTCGCTAATTCACATCACGCAAAAAATGTAGAGTACATACCTCATCCTTCATCTCGACTGGATGGAATTTTAGCCACATTTTATGAAGTATAACTGTCGTAAAATTTGCCTGAACAAGAAATATTCATGGTTACAAAGGCTCTGTGAAGTTTACCCACATTCGTATGAATTTTTTAAATTTGATGATTAGATAACGATGGGCAGTCAAGACGAACAATCTCACCGTTTTCTGTATAGAAGAACATGTAACAGCTATGGCAAATAGTCCGGCTAATACGGGCATCACCCAGCAGCAGAGGACGACAATCCCCATAATTTCTTGATCACCATTCGTATTCACAATAGTCGATAAGTCAACGTACATGTCATAGAAAATGTTCAATATCGTAGTGAAGTAGAAAGCCAACGTTCCCATGATCGGTAGATAAAATATCTCTAAGAGACTGTCAGTGGCTTCGCGGAGATTGTCGTACAGCTCTTCAATCTTCCTCAATCGCTCCAGAGGCTTCGGCTCGCCTCGAAACACAGGATGTGTACAAATTCTCGTCTCTCCTGTGCCTGCAGGAGCAACGTTCCACACATACCGTGCACGTAGAATATAAAAGTCCGTACAGACATTTGAAAACAGATCATTGAGTTGGTGGTAGCGTCTCTGAACGAAGTCCATGGCGATCAGGAATACGAGGATCCCATGATACTGAATTACGGTTACCCAGGAGCCAATAATAACCGAGTAACTCGTCAACAGTATGCAGAAATCGTCCATGGAACGGAGAGAGTAGCTGATGCTGATTCCATAGACGACGATCGTCACGTAACATGACACTGTGCCAACTGTGATAGCCCATGGTTTGAAGTACTTCTCGTAATTCTGTTCAACACCGAAAGTCATCAACAGACCGTCCAGTTCACTCAATGCGTTTATGATCCCCACAATCTTCCGCCTATTCAGTAGAAACGTTGTCACAAACAAACCACTACTAAGATTCCCGAGATTGACGGACAAGATGTCACTGATATACGTCATGGCTGTTTCACTCTCATAGGCGATACATTTTCTCTCAACCACTGTGATGATGATCTCGGGAACGCACATGATTGCTAAGGTTATCGGATATATTACTCGGAACCATGACCCAAGGTATGCTCGATTATCCATCAATGTGAAAGGGGCCAAGCCCCAGACCATCGTCATGTAGTATAAAAACATTGCATACTGGTTCCGCTGTTTCGCCATTGTTTTAACTCGGTGTAACTACAGTTCCTCGAGCAGCCATGTACTATTTCCTCTACTGGTGCACATGTCTGACAACAGTTCATCGTTGAGTGATACGATTCTTGTCCAATAACGAGGAGTGCCCATTATGATTACAATAAGTTTCATCGAGGTAAAGCCATCATCCATTGAAATACTGACCATGTCGCGAATATATGAATAATCGATATCAACTTCCATATTTTAAAGCAATTCCAATTAGGATGAGTGACAACGAGGTGAAGGTTAGAAAATGATACTCCTTTTCCGATGACAATGAGAAGGAGTATTGGTTCTACACCTTCACCTGACTCCACTCGCGTCTGATTAATTAACAGTTTTCTCTCAAACACCAAGAACTTGGAAAAATAGTACAAGAATTTGCCGTGAGGATTTGGTACTTCGTACATTTTGCTAAGTCGATGTGTTTGCGGAATTATGCGAACGTATCTAATCTAATCAACAGCTGAAGCGCGTCTGGCTGATTCCGGTCAAGGTGTGATGTGCCAGGTGCAGATCGATAATTCAATTCCAGGACAATGACCAGTGACACATATCTTCACCGATGATTGACAACTGCTGCTTTCCGGTGGAAATTGGAATCTCTCACAAGGATGTCAATAATATTCAGCAAATACTTACTCTTCGTAATCTCTACTGTCCCATAATTCAAGTGGACAGTCCCATAAAGCCGCTATATATGTATTTTTGTATATACCTTTACTACTAAATAGTACTACTAGTAATCAAAAAGTCCCTTACCAAAATATCCCGGTTTTTTGGGTCACTGATCACGAATCTGAAGTCAGATTTGCGAAATTCAAAATGGCAAGTCCGATTTGCTGCGAAAAGCACTGAAAATGTTCGAAATCTTACGGAAATTTGTACTCAATGGTTTTTTTAACCGCTGATCAAGAATCTGAGGTCATATTCGCAAATTTCAAAACAGCACAAACAGAACAAAATAAATAACGGGAAGTTCCAAGGCTGGCGCACAGTCAGCCCAAACCCGCTTGTTTATGCCTGTTTTCGATGCGTATAAAGTGGCACTCTGAACACCTTAGAGTGACCCTGAAAGATTCGTCTCGAATTCTGAATTAATGACATCTTTGAAACGTCTCTTTTCATGCCGTCAAATGCCGTTTCAATGCCTGTGCCGTAAAAAATATTTATTAAGGAAAATGCATTAAAAGTCACTCCGACACGACCTGATCGTGAGAACCCATGAACGTGCATGTAGGAACTGCTGTGCAGAATAGTAAACTGCGGTTTAATCACTTTCAGTGTTTTGCGCGGAATTCTTTGGAATACATAACTGATAACAAACAGGATATGGAACAAAGTTGTGGAATAATATATTCTCGTGGCGATTGGTTGCCACGTCTTCTTGTACATTTTCTTTTTACGGCACAGGCATTGAAAAGCCACTTTTCGACGCCTGTTTTCGACCCGTAAAGTGGCGCTTTATACGTCTGACTTCAGAGCTAACACAAAAAGTCTCCTCCTCGACATGGAAAGTCTTTATAACGTAGTTCACCTCGACATGAAAAGACTTTACAAGTCGAGGTCGGACTGCGCTTGCGCAGAACTGCCTTTTGAGCCGACTGGGCACGCGGCAGAACCGTAGTCATAGTAGATGCAGAGTTCGGATCTCAACTGGCGTTGAAGTGACTTTCAATGCCTGTGCCGTAAAAAATATCGTATGGGGCGCGCCCGTAAAGTAACTGTTCGGCGAGGTTATGTTTTTAGTACTCTCCGTTGGCTTTACCTTAGGCTCGCCTTCGGCTCGCCAGGTAAAACCAACGGCTCGTACGAAAAACATAACCTCGCCAGAAAACAGTTACTTTACGGGCATGCCACATAATATACTATTTCATGGAAAGTGAGCCAAGATTCTGGTTTAATTCGGAGGTAGGGAGTACTCCACCAAAACCATAGGGGGATCGCTGGCCCTGTCTGTATATTCTCATGTTGAAACAACAAGCTAGTCTGGCCCACCGCTGAATAAATACACGATGCAATTTTCCCCGATTATTATTTACGAATGAAAAATATACTATTGGCCACCGAATGTGCGGCTTGAAAAATCATGTGCCTTTGGGATATTTTCGTCGTCGAAATTCGATGAATTGTATATCGTGTAACATTGGACGAAACTGTGGGATTGAGACGAGTACGAAGCTTGTCAGAAATCACACGAGTGGCTAATAAACAATCGTCCCTAGTCGCACGCTATATTTTTTTTCAGTCTCAAAAAACCATGACCCTTGAAACCATGAATCCGGTTGGAGCTTTTCAGTCCCAAAGAAAGGTAATTTCAGACCAGATTCGGTATAACGCGCCAAAAATAGGGAAATATTTGCCCAGAATGATACAGCGCACCAGAAAAAGGTAATTTCAGTACGCTATACCAGCCCCGGGCAGAAATGTCCTTCTTCTGGACGAGTGATACCATTTTTGCACTCCGAAATGAGGAAATCTCGGTCCAGAAATGGTATAGCCCGCTCAAAAGTGTAAAATTTCTACCTCGAAGAGGTAATTCCGGCTTCGAGATGGTAACGCCAGCAATTTGGATCATTGATCAATGATGCGAAAATAAATTTATTCGGCAGCTTTCGTCCCGCTAAACTACTAGGCGATTCCCCTTTCCACGTGAGTGTTGTAAGAAAATTCATTCCGACGACGCTCGTTCGGAATTATACATCTTCGAAATTTGATCATTCAAAAAGAGTTAATTGAACATTGGTTACTCCAGGTATCGGAATAAGGACCCGAAATTCACTTGATTGAAAATCGATTTGAATAAAGATTCAAATCTAAAGCTATCGATTCACTCAAAGTTCTACCTACGAACTTATTTCGCTTTTGTATTTGTTTTATACCTACAATAAACCAGAGTTTATTTCGTGATCATAAACTCATCGGGTCGTGCAAATTGCCCAACAACCGGAAGCTCGCCACACTTTATCTATCACACGATTCTGCGAGCAGCTATTGTTATCCACTACGTTAACGGCTGTTTGTCGTGCAATTCCGAACCTCCTGATTGGTCTACAAGCTGTTATCATTGACCATGATAGATTCCAAACTCCCCCGCGCATCCACACACTTTTTGTATGAAAGTTGCTCCATTGTGGTGCCTTCATCACTCGACTGAATCAACGTAAAGTAGTTGCCTCTTAATTCTGTATTTTCTTCATCAGTCTACTTGATATCCTGGATATACTCGACAAACCTCAACGATGAAAATACTTATTTTCCTTGCTGCGGTATCCGCTGCGAATAGTTTCGTGATTATTGATGATTCCGCTGATACAGCTGCTATCGGAATGAGTGGTCATACAGAATACATAATAATACACCCGCACTCACCTGGGATTGAGGGTTTCGCGGTTCATGTAAGCATAAACAAGTCGGTTACAGGTAAGACATACTGTAAATGATTTAACTGGCCATTGCACTCGTCACTTTCCGACGAAATTTTGAACTAACGAAATGTCTCTGATCCAGTTGGCATAAATGCGGATTTGAACGCATATGTGTCCACGAGAAAAAACGGTCAATGGATTTACAAGAGCAAGGGGGCTAACCTGGAACCAGGATACGGAATTACCTACTGGACAGCGGCTCGAACCCCTTACCTTCTACGTGCCTCTTAAGTTTCCGCCAACACCTACTATCGGAATGTGCAGTGATCATACAGAATACCAACTAACACTCCCGAACGATCCTGGGATTGAGCGTTTCGCGGTTCATGTAAACATAAACAAGACGCTTATGGGTAAGACATACAAATGATTTAACTGGCCATTGCACTCGTCACTTTCCGACGAAATTTTGAACTATCGAAATGTCTCTGATCCAGTTGACGCGATTGCGGATTCCGACCGAGTCGTAAACTACAAACAAAACGGTCAATGGATTTACAAGAGCCAGTCGGCTAAACTGAAACCAGGATACACAATTACCTACTGGACATCGGTTGTATACTACGGACATGAGTATCGGTCAGCTACAACCCTTACCTTCAGAGTGCCTGCACGAGGCAAATAACGTGTCACTGGTGACACCATGCCACCACAAGAAGTGAAATGGCAAATCCTGAGGATTGAGCCTGTGAAAATTTATTATTTCTTCTATTATAGGTTCAGAAAATACGTAGGTACCCTGGTGGAAATAATTTGTCAACCATCTACTATTGATTTTTTCCTTCTTCTTCGTTTGAAATTCAGGAAAAATCTCACGCTCGATTATTACATTTTATTCGATGCGTCGAAGCAGTTTTTTTTTTTTTTTTATCTAGTTACGGATCGTTCATAATTGTATCACCGAATGGCTAAATAAAATGTCCTCGGATAATAGTGGGAAGAAATAGAAAACAATTTTTTATAATGACATTGTACGAAGTGTAAAAGATTCTTGCTATTCGTTGATTCAGGATAAAGTAGGAAAAAACTTTTCGATTTCTGACCTCGTCAGTTTAATTAAAGAAACAAGCGGGTTTGGGCTGACTGTGAGCCAGCCTTCGAACTTCCCGTTATTTATTCTGTTCTCAGCTGTTTTCAAAGTTGCAAATATGACCTCAGATTCTTGATGAGCAGTTCAAAAAACCTTGGAGTACCAATTTCCGTGAGATTTCGAATGTTTTTGGTGTTTTAATTTCCCAGAAAATTTCATTCGCCATTTTGAATTTCGCAAATCTGATTTCAGATTAGTGATCAGTTATACCCAAAAAACCTACGAGTACAAAGTTTCATCCAAGTCCAAATGTTTTCAGTTTTTGCAGCATATTGAATACGCCAAATAAAAATTTTGCAAAACTGACTTCATATGGTGCCAAATTTCGAAAGCCGTTGATCCGTTCTCAAGATATCGTCATTTTTCTGGTGTTTTTTTGGAATTTTGTTATTTAAATATTTCGAAAAGTACTGAAAAGTACAAAATCTAATCAGTTCTAACAATAAGTTAAGAACCGCCCCGTCGATTTAGCACAAGTTGATCAAAATCCGACCACGCGTTCTTGAGATATCGTCGGACAAAAATTTGACCACGTACATACACACATACACACACGCAGACGTCCACTTGGAAATGATCGGAAATGATTCTGGACCTGAAAACGTGGAGATCTAGTGAAAACTCAACTTTTCGTTTTCGGGGTGATTACAATAACTTCCTATTTTCTCTGAAATCAGAGAACGGGAAGTTAAAAATATGAAAAAAAATTACGCCAAAGTACGCCAATTTCTACGAATTTTTATATGAACATTTCTACTATTTTCTATGTCGTTGTAGAGCAATTGGAACACTGTCGTAGTTTTGGCGTAGAAGTTGTCGTACTTCTTTTCGTAAATTTTCGGTGTTTGGTGTAGAATATTGTAACATTTTATATGAAAATAATTTTTACCGCAAACTACGAAAATTGTATGATTATCTACGAAAACTTGTACGATTTTCTGCCTATTTTGGAACAATTTCGTAGTATCTGCGTAGAAATTTTTGTAGAATGTAGTACTTTTTCGAAGATTTTCGTAGATTTTTCCATAGAAATTCCTGCCAGTGGGGGATTCGAACTCAGCTCACTTCTCCGGGCCACCCATCCAAGTACTGACCGCGTCCAAACGTGCTTAACCTCGTTGATCACCAGAGTTACGGTCTTCAGGTCACTCCGTTTCATCTTTAAGATTTTAATATTTTCTGGCAATATCACGTTAGCGACTGACATGCATGGAACTTTAAAACTTTTTCGTGTTAGTCAAGTTTCATCTTCTAGCAGCTTTTCGATGAAAATTATACATTATCGTAAGTTGACGTAGTTAGAAGATCGTACTATTGCACGGAGATGGCGAATAAGTGTGATACATTTTTTTTCGCTGTTGGGCTTTTCACTTCTGTAGTAGAAAAATGTGAATTAACAGAATTTTTCGGAGAATACTAACGGTTCTCCACGAAAGAACATTCCGCCTCATTCCATTTGTAGATTTTTTAACATTGTCGTGGTTATTCGTGGAACTAATATTCCGTTGCTTGAAGAAAGTAGAATTTCGAAAATTCTCATAAAAATTAGTAGTTTTCTACTGCTAAAATCGTAGTCTTCAAACCCATAGAATATCAGTTCTACGAATATCTACGAAGATCGACAATCGATGTAAAGCTGAATAATTTTTCGTAGTCTTGGAGTGCAAAACTATACGAATATTCATGAAAAATTACGAAAATCTACAGTCTTCGTAGAAGTTTTATTGTTTTGAATACAATTTATTTTTAGATAATGATTAGACCCCGTTCGGACACATCTGGATCGGACACAATCATTATCGGACACAAAATAATATACCTGCATTGTCGGACACATTTTTTTTCGGACACATCCAGATCGGACACATAATAAATATTAATTTAATAAAAATCAAATTGGACACATCCGGATCTGACACGAGATAGATAGCGATTATATATTCGCGTGTCTAATGGCATATAAGGACGTAAGCGTCATTATACGACTTTTTGCTGTTCGTAACGGTAACCCGACTGGAAATTTAATCAGGCTAGCCTTTCGTCCGACCAGGCCCCGATCAGGTTGAAATCATGTTTGCCTCATTACGGTATAGCTGATAAGGTCCTGATGAGGTGAGCATCAGGCTTACCTCAGTGAGGCAAGCCTGTTGAACCCCTGATCGGGGCAAGCTCTGGTATTTGTTACTAAGGTGTACCTGTTGGGCCCCTGGTCCGTTTAGCCTGATAGGGCCCTTATTGAGGCGTGCCTGCTAGAACCCTGGTCAGGTTGGCCTCAGGCATCCGTTACTAATGCGTGCCTGTTGGGCCCCCGGTCAGTTTCGCCTGATACGGACCTTATTGAGGCGTGCCTGCTAGAACCCTGGTCAGGTTGGCTTCAGGCATCCGTTACTAAGGCGTGCCTGTTGGGCCCCCGGCCAGTTCAGCCTGATACGGGCCTCATTGAGGCGTGCCTGTTGAAACCCTGGTCAGGTCGGCCTCAGGCATATCTTACTATAAGGTGATCCTGTTGGGCCCGCAGTCAGTTCAGCCTGATACGAACATCATTTCTAGATGTCTTAGAACAGTGTCAAGTGAAACGTGTATTAGAACCGTTGTCAAGTTGACCCCAAGCATCCCTCACCGAGGTGTGTTGAACCCCTGGTCCGTTTGGTCTGATACGGCCCTTATTGAGGCGTGCCTGCTAGAACCCTGGTCAGGTTGCTAACAGGCATTCTTTATTACGCGTTTTACGCCAAGTGTAACATTCATCCATAATATACACCCATTTGTTACGCTTTCAACCCGCTGGTACCACACAGGATAATCATTTATATTATAATGCTAGAAGCTCTTATTATTAATGGCTCAAAGTTTTCCTAATATCCAATAAGTAGTTTGGCGTAATAGGTAGGGCGTGCGACTAGTAATCCGAGCGAGCGAGCGAGCGAACATGGTTCGAACCCCGGCTAGGACAAAGAACACAGCGGTGTTTTTCGAGCGAAAAAAATGCCTTTTTATCCTGTAAGATTGATCACCAACTGTTAAAAAGTCGTTGGCACTCGCGAACAATCCCGAAAAATCAATGAAAAATATTTTTTACACATTTTTTTTCTACAGTAAATTCATGAGGCAACATCATCAGGCCCTTGCCAATAAGGCCTAACTGGGTAACCCCGATGAGGCCTCTCTGTAATAATATGTTCTGGCCTTTGTTGGTCAGCCCCTGAAAAGTATGCCTCAGTCGGGCCCCACCTATTAAAGCGTTACACCCCCGATGTGGCCTCATTCGGGCAGCCCGATCGGGGCCCGAATGATTGTTAGGGATGCCAAATCGGGCCCCGAATTCAGCCCCAATATTTTTCCGCACGGGATGCCATTAGACACGCGAGATATACATATGTATATATATATAAATGAAACTATCGAGTATTTTGGTGATGCGCCTCATTTGGGTCCCTAGGAACGATATTTTCACTAGATATCCCTGGTGAAAATAATTTCTACGACAAACTACGAATTATACAAATTCGTAGAAAATCGTATAAATTCGTAGTGTTTTCCGTAGAAATCTACGAAATTCTACGAATAATCACGAAAATCTACTATTTATTACCAATATCAATGAAAAACTACAACTGAAAAGAATTGGAATAATTTGTCGTAAATCGTTGTAAACATCTACAATCCTTCATGAATAACTACGAAAAATTTCTCAAAATCTGTTCAGAAATAGTTTTTCGTAGATCGTCGTAGAAAACTACACGGTTAGAAATGAAATGTCAGAGCAGGTCCACCCAAAATTTTATGTTAATTTTGACACTTTTTATTGTTCAAGTAAATAAAAAAAAATGTCAAAACAACATATTTAATGTTCAAATGACATCCATTCGTGTTATATCGACAAATAAATGTGTAAATATAACACAAATGTAGAGTGGACCTGCTGGGACATTTTTTCTAGTTAAATTTTTCCAACAGTGTACGAATTTCTACCGCCGAAATAAGAACGTCGTGTACTTGGCTGGAGTGGAAATAGTTTTTCGAAAAGCTACTTTCTTCAAGCAACGGAATATTAGTTCTACGAATAACCACGACAATTTGCAAAAATCTACAAACGGAATGAGGCAAAATGTTCTTTCGTGGAGAATCGTTACTATTCTCCGAAAAATTCCGTCAATTTACATTCTTCTACAACACAAGTGAAACGTCCAAGAGCGAAAAGAAATGTATCAAACTCATTTGCCATGTCCGTGCAATAGTATATACGTTACACAGTACGCTATACCAGTCCCGGGCAGAAATTTCCTTCTTCTGGACGAGTGATACCACTTTTGCACTCCGAAATGAGGAAATCTCGGTCCAGAAATGGTATAGCCCGCTCAAAAGTGTAAAATTTCTACCTCGAAGAGGTAATTCCGGCTTCGAGATGGTAACGCCAGCAATTTGGATCATTGATCAATGATGCGAAAATAAATTTATTCGGCAGCTTCCGTCCCGCTAAACTACTAGGCGATTCCCCTTTCCACGTGAGTGTTGTAAGAAAATTCATTCCGACGACGCTCGTAAGGAATTATACATCTTCGAAATTTGATCATTCAAAAAGAGTTAATTGAACATTGGTTACACCAGGTATCGGAATAAGGACCCGAAATTCACTTGATTGAAAATCGATTTGAATAAAGATTCAAATCTAAAGCTATCGATTCACTCAAAGTTCTACCTACGAACTTATTTCGCTTTTGTATTTGTTTTATAACTTCAATAAACCTGAGTTTATTTCGTGATCATAAACGCATCGGGTCGTGCAAATTTCCAACAACCGGAAGCTCGCCACACTTAATCTATCACACGATTCTGCGAGCAGCTATTGTTATCCACTACGTTAACGGCTGTTTGTCGTGCAACTCCGAACCTCCTGATTGGTCTACGAGCAGTTATCATTGACCATGATAGATTCCAAACTCCTCCGCGCATCCACACACTTTTTGTATAAAAGCTGCTCCACTTTGGTGCCTTCATCACTCGACTGAATCAACGCAAACTAGTTGCCTCTTAACTCTGTATTTGCTTCATCAGTCTACTTGAAATACTCGACAAACTTCAACGATGAAAATACTTATTTTCTTTGCTGCGGTATCCGCTGCGAATATCTTCGTGGGTGTTGAGGGTCGGAATCCAATAGCTGCTATCGGAATGTCTGGTCATACAGAATACATAATAATACACCCGAACTTACCTGGGATTGAGGGTTTCGCGGTTCATGTAAGCATAAACAAGTCGGTTACAGGTAAGACATACTGTAAATGATTTAACTGGCCATTGCACTCGTCACTTTCCGACGAAATTTTGAACTAACGAAATGTCTCTGATCCAGTTGGCATAGATGCGGATTTGAACGCATATGTGTCCATGAAAAAAAACGGTCAATGGATTTACAAGAGCGAGGGGGCTAACCTGAAACCAGGATACAGAATTAACTTCTGGGCAGCGGTGCGAATCTTCGGACGGGACAATCCGTCACCTAGACCCTATACCTTCATTGTGCCTGATGCCTTTCCTCCAACACCTACTATCGGAATGTGCAGTGATCATACAGAATACCAAGTAACACTCCCGAACGATCCTGGGATTGAGGGTTTCGCGGTTCATTTAAACATAATGAAGGTGCTTAGAGGTAAGACATACAAATGATTTAACTGGCCACTGCACTCGTCACTTTCCGACGAAATTTTGAACTATCGAAATGTCTCTGATCCAGTTGACGCGATTGCGGATTTCAACATAGTCGTAAACTACAAACTAAACGGTCAATGGATTTACAAGAGCCACTCGGCTAAACTGAGATCAGGAGACACAATTAACTACTGGACATCGGTTGGATACTACGGACATCAGTATCGGCCAGCTACAACCCTTACCTTCAGAGTGCCCCAGACCAATAACGAGTCCCTGGTGACACCATCCCACCACAAGAAGTGAAATGACAAATCCTGAGGATTGAGCCTGTGAAAATTTATTATTTCTTCCATTATAAGTTCAGAAAATATGTAGGTATGGAAACATTCAGTGGTGTCCAAGGTCAATGACAACATCCTTTTTTAACGTTTCGACCCCCAGAGTGGGTCTTCTTCAGACTAAAATTTTTATTAAAAAAAAAAAAACTCTCAATCATCTTATATATATACAAAAAAAATTACTCTTATAACAATAATCATATACTTACAATACTTCCTAATAAAATCTAAGTTTCAAATCCAGTCCGTTAGGGTAGCCGTGGTCACAATACACTGTACAAAATTTACATTAAGAACCTTTTTTTATAATTACATTCCTTCTTCATAATCTTAATGTCATCATAATTAAACAAGTGGTCGTGAACGATTTTGTGTTTTGTAAGGGCCGTATGCCCCTCAGGTTTTCTGTTAATATTATTCTTATGTTCAGATACTCTGGTCTTAAGCCACCTTTTTGTCTGGCCGATGTAAGTCGCCTCACAACCGCCGCACGGTATTTTATATACCACACATTCGATACTAGATCTAAAGGGGTTTTATCCTTAAGTTTGGAGTACAACGAGGATAGATCGTTCATATTTTTGAACGAACATTTCACATCGAAGGGTCTCAGTGCCCGCGCAACTGATTGTGAAATTCCCTTAAGGTAAGGGAAACAAAAGCTAGGAGTTCGATTCTGATCACCACTAACATCAACCGTCTGGGAATGACCAACCCGATCCAATAGAGTTTTAACCCTCTTTACGATGTGAGACTCAATCAACCCACGGGGATAGCCATTCTCAAGCAACACATCTTTTACCAGCTGCAAGTATTTAAGGTGGAACGCAGAATTAGACAGCAAGACACCCCGATCCACAAGGTTGTAGATAGTACCTATTTTTTGTTTTACCGGGTGGTGAGAGTGGAAGTTTAAGTACCTGCGAGACCACGTAGGTTTTTGGTACCAATCCGTTATCAATCCTGATTCTTCTCTAATAATAGTCACATCCAGGAAGTTGATTTTGTTGTTTACCTCTAACTCTAACGTAAACTGCAATCTGGCGTGATAGCTATTGAAAACCTCTAGAATCAAGCTGTCGCAATCATCAGGTATGGCAACCAGGATATCATCTACATCCCTGGTGGAAATAATTCTACGTATTTGTACGTCCATTTCTACGTGGTTCTACATTAATTGGAACATGTGAATAGTTTTTCATAGATTTTTTCGTAGATAATAGTATTTTTTCGTAGATAATTATCTACGAAAAAATACGAATCTCTACGAAATTTCTACGAGTTTCTACAGGAAATTTCGTAGTTTTTTTTTCAGGGATTTTCGTAAATTGTCGTAGAATAAAGTAAGAATGTCAATTTTGGAATTCACCTGGATTTCACACCTGTATATTAATTAAGGTTCATGTTTGTAAGGGGGAAAAAAATAAAATAAAAAAATAAAAAAAAAAACACGACCCCGAAAGAGGTTCGAACCCAGCCCATTTGGAACGGGCCACCCATCCAAGTACTGACCGCGACGAATTGTGCTTAACTTTGCTCATCCCTATGTGTTCGGTCTTCGACCCGCTCCAACTCTTCCTTCTGACGTATATCCCATTTATCAACAATCGAACGTCAATGAGATGTATGGAACATGCATGAATATGCGAGAGACTGAAATTTCTTATTTTACTGTCGAAAATTGTAGAATTTCGTAATATTTTACGCCGTTTTACGTAATTTAGCTTTTACTGGTCTTGCAGCATTCAAAATTCTCTAAAGATCGAAAAATCGTATAAGATAGTAATTTTCCGAATAGATTTTCAGTATTCTACGAAAAAAATTACGACATTCATTACATTTTATTGGGGATCCGAATTTTCTTAGTTTTTCGTAAAAAGGCGTAGAAGAGCATAGAAACACGTAAAAATTCCTACTATTCTACGAAAATTTACGAAATTTTATGACAATTTTTCAGAAGTTCGTATTCTGGTATTTGTCCATAGAAAATCGTAAAAAATCGTAAAAATTCTTACTATTTTACGAAATGTTATGACGATTTCGTAGGCCTTTTTTTCATTTTCGTATATTTTCATGAAAAATCGTAGAAAATCGTCAAAAATCCTAGAAATTCGTAAAAACTCTAACTATTTTACGAAAGTTTATGAAATTCATTTTACACTTTTCATTAATTGAAAGTTCCTTTTTCGTTCGTAATTTTTCGTGTTAAGTCGTAGAAATTTCGTAGAAATTCTTAGTTCTTCGTAAAATCTCGTAATTTTTCGTAGAACTTCGTATCTATCCGAACAAAGTTGTAGGATTTTCTACACATTTCTACAATTTTCTACAAATTTTCTACGATTTTCTACGAGAAACTACAAATTTATACAAATTCATACGATTTTCTACGAATTCTGGTTTCGTAGTTTCTCGTGGAAATTCGTAGTTTTTTCGTAGAAATTATTTTCACCAGGGATACCTAACGAAGAGGGGTACCGGAAAGGGTAATTTGGCCAAGCAAGTTTGTTCTAAATCATCCAACACTAAATTGGAAAGAATGGGTGACAAGGGCGAACCCATCGGAAGACCAAATGTTTGTGAGAACGAAGTACGTTGTAAATTGTAATTGTGGTGGAAATAATTTCTACGCCAAAGTACGAAAATTTCTACGATTTTCTACAGAATATTTTTACGATTTTCTACGCCAATTTCTACGAATTTTTATATGAACATTTCTACGAATTTCTATGAACATTTCTACTATTTTCTATGTCGTTGTAGGGCAATTGGAACACTGTCGTAGTTTTGGTGTAGAAGTTGTCGTACTTCTTTTCGTAAATTTTCGGTGTTTGATGTAGAATATTGTAACATTTTATATGAAAATAATTTTTACCATGGCAAAAGGTCGTATAATTGTTTTTTTTTTTCACGCCATTCGCTCTGAAAACGGTCAAAACGTATTATAGGTCAATTGAAATTACGAGATCGAAAAATGTAAGTGCAAAAGGTCGTAAGTTTGGAGGAGGAAAATTGAAAAACAACGTAAAGGCAAAACGTCGTATTATTTTTTTTCATGATTTTTCATGATTTTTCCAAATAGTTGTAAAAACTCGTAAAACGCAAAGGTAAACTGAAAACACGACCGTTTAAAAAAAGATTCGATAGAAAATATTGGTACTTAAAAGCAGAACGTCGTAAGCGCCATCTTTTTTCACTTTTCATGATTTTTCCAAGTAGTTATAAAAACTCGTGAAACGCAAAGAAAAATCGAAATCTACAACGTTTCGAAAATTCATAGAAAAAAAAAAACAAGGTAATAGCAGAAGGACGTAAGCGCCAATTAAAAAAAATAAAACAATTGGTGGTTACGACCTTCTGCTTTTAATTGTCCCAATATTAAATTTCAACGTTTATGAACGAATCTTCGGGTTTTTATCCCAAATACAAGAAAAAAAAGAAGAAAAATGACCTCTTACCGTTACGAACAGCAAAAAGTCGTATAATGGCGCTTACGTCCTTATGCCATTAGACACGTATTGTCAGCGTCGGTAAAGCGAGCTTGGGTGGTCTAGCCCACCGCTGAATAAATACACGATGCGATTTTCCCCGATTATTATTTAGGAATGAAAAATATACTATTGGCCACCGAATGTGCGGCTGGAAAAATCATGTGCCTTTATGGGATATTTTCGTCGTCGAAATTCGATGAATTGTAATTCAGGGCCGGCGACTTACGAAATTTCAGGATGAGGAGTTCCTCAGATAACGAGGGGGGCGAAGGCTCTTCTCAATATTTTTTGGCAAAGTTTTATTAAGTACCAGAAGAATTCTAATTTTTAATCAAGACTTTTGGGGTGTGGAATATCCACACGGTTAATTGGCATTCCACTCCACACCACTCCACACAGAAGTCGCCAGCGATGATCCGAGTCCTGTAGAAATCAACTTTCAGCACAGATGTCTGAGAGTTTTTTTTTGTTGGCTCCGATTGGCATCAGTTTTATAAATGTCTAATAAAATCGAATGACCAGTACTCTCATCTAAATACGTGGAACATTATCGAAATATAAAACTCTACGATTTATGAACATGTTCACTGAATTATGTCATAATTGCAAAAGAGAGAGAGAGAGGGATATTGATAACATAACATGTTAGTAGAACTCTGCTCTGCAAAAGATGTGAAATACATAAGTCTGAGAGAAGATCATTTCGGGACGTCGAACGAAATGACATTAAAAAATTTTGAAATAAATTCATGAAACGATTGAATAATATCCAGATCTTTATTAGTTAATAATTTAGATTATAGCACATAGTTTTGCGAACATTTAGTTGATTTTTTGGAACCTCATTCGTCATTCATTCAAAAATAGAATTAAGCTTACAAGAAATCTTGAATCTTATCGAGAGTGAATAAATACGACTGTAAAGTCTCGCGGTCGTCACAAAGGGTCAACTTGACCTATCTACATTTTTCACTCTGATAATATACCCACGTCTTCATTGATTAGGAAAGTTCAAAACTTCATCGGTGTCCAATCACACTAAGCCCCAAAAATCAGACATGAGTCAATTTGACCCCACAGCTGTGACAACGAAGGGTTGAAAAAATGCGCGAGAAAAAAAAATCACTTGGAATCATCTGAAATATTTCACCCCTTAATTATACAAAAAACACGATTATATTATACAGCCGTTCTTATAGAGTAGCTGAAAACCTATGATAACATTAAACTGGATTTTACGAGTATGAAAGATAACGAATTCACGTTTTACTCGGTGAATATGAAAACGAAAACTTTGTGTTCGCCGTCACTCGAACATTTGAATTTCAATTTCTATCGACTGACGGTGGTACCTCGGCGGGTTGAGGGGCGGGAATATTCGCCGCCCATTTTTGAACGTCCCCCGCATTGTTCTTCGCGTTATCAATCGCAAGTGCGGCTGCCGTGACTGCGGTAACCGCGAGTTGCGTTTCCGCCATGCGTCGTTTGTACTCGAGGCCTCCACCAGCCGCCATGAGCCCGAGACCGCCGACGAACATCATCCATTTCAAGCAGCTAAGTATGAGACACTGATTACGAAACTGTCAAACTACGAAAAGTGAGACGTAGACCCTCACCTAGTGATAGTGATCATCAGGAAGGCTTGCTTCAGCTGCGATATTATCTCGTCACTGACTTCGATGCCTTTGTCGATCCAGAATAGTGGCAAAAGAGCTTCAGGAAAAGTCTTCATGAGCTTGAACTTCTCCAGTGGATAAACGAACATGTTGAATTGGAGGGCGATCCGGAATTCCAAAGCCGCTCCCGTCATCGGCTCGAGGTCCACGTAAATTTCATGTTCTTCCTGAAATAGTAGTTCGTTCCGTGAGTGCAGAAAGTACAAACAGTGCAGATATGCTATTTGTTTTGTAACTCCTGATGGAGAAACGTTTGCTTTGAGGAGCGCCATGCACTGAGCGAAGCCCTAGGGTGGAAAGTTGATCATTTTTTCACTGTTCTGAACTTTCCAAACCGTTCACCCACAGCTCTTAATTCTAACCATATAGAAAAAAAAGTGGACCAGACCTGGGCAGGATGGAGTCCGTCGACGGTATTCAGGTACGAAGGGTCTGCCTCGTAGAAGTGAGGCATTGTCAAGACGATGGGCGTCCCCATGCACGGCAGAAGGTCCATGGCGCCTTTTTTCATGCAAGTTTCCGGAGTGGGACAGAAGCACTTCTCGTCGGGATCGCTGCTCTGATCTCCCAAGCTCATGGCGTAGTGGTTTGTGTTTATCCCTGCCGATGCAGACATGAAAAATGTCGCAAAACTGGGGGGAAAAATTCGCAGACAATACTCACCGTACGCTTTGCTCTTCCCCTTCCACGGGATGCTCAGACTCCTGCAAATGGCCGGGGAGAAGGATACGAGGTCCTCTTCTTTCGGGAAGAACGGGTGAAAGATCGTGCCGTCACTTCCGTTGAGCATGTTGCACTGGTCCGCGGCCCAGACGGTCTGTATCGTTTGGTTGTCGTATTCGACGACGCGGCCGGTGTCCGCGTACTTTTTTACCCCCCGCAGGACCCTCGTCGTGGCTCTGGACACCGTGCCGTTGGTCTGAAAACGATCAGTCCCAGGTCACGCTGTCGAGCTCGAGCCCCGATTCGAACCCACTAAAAACTCTGGACTCACGTGTCCGAACAGAGAAACTTTGTACTTGTTTGGTTCAACGACGACAAAATTCTCTTCCTGCGTTCTCAGCACCGCGCATACCGCCGAACCGGCGAAATCCTTGACCGTGCAGTCGAGCGGCAAACCGTCGAACAATATCTCCCTCGCTTTCACCCTGACGAAGATGGATTTTGGCTTTTTGAAAATGCTGTCAATGGCTTTGCCTGGAACAATTCCACGAGGGTGATTAGACCTTGAGGTAGACCAACGAAGCTGTCAGGTAGAAACATGGTCCTTTACTCGTCACGCCCATCCCGGTGGGTTTCGTCGCCGCGGTGAACATGACTATGGAGAGGATGGCGGGATGAGGAAAGATCAGCTCCTCGTCGCCGGTCAGACCGTTACTTCTCGATGCGTTGAAGTACCAGGTGTCCTTATTTCTGTACTCCAGAGTGTCGTCCTCGTCCCGGTCCACGAGGTCCACCTTCGTCCTCCACTCGCTGCGGAGGTTGGAGAATAGATTGGATGGAGCCGAGTTTTTCGGGTGTATCAAAGTCCAGTCGAAGTACTTACTCGTAGACGTATGGTCCTACTTGTTGCACAATCGGCTTCGCCCCGTTCTGGATCTCCTCTGGATTCGTTATATTGAAAAGGTAGAACTTTGTTATCCAAGGAAATGGAAGGTTGGCCCAATTCTCGCGCATCTCTCCCTTCTTGCTCAAGGCGGTGAGCTGGATTTGAAATTGAAATACAGTCAGCGTTATCGTGCTACGGCATATCCTCCGCGCGACTGTTACAAATTCCGATCAGTCTCCTAAGGATTACATCAATTCCTTAACTTTCAACGACTTTGTGTGCAAACAACTTCGCAAAAAGGTCGATGGTTGAATCAGCGGAAATCGCAACCCTTTGCGAAGACAGAATTGAAGGTAAGACTCCGCGCTTGAATCAAATCTGTCCCATTCAAGCTGAAACGTTGGTTTTCAAATTTGACATTCTTCGATGAAATGGGTATGAAGATAATCTTGTCTTCGAAAATTGATACGCAAGTTTTGAATCTCGAGAAGATTTTGTCGGCAATTTTCTTGTATGAGTAAATAAACGTCTCGTAGAACACTTGTTTTTCACAGCATGTCACAATTGGCACATAATTATGTAATATTTAGCTCAGTCATCGTTTCGTGAATGTCGTAGAATCTTTTTTCATTCCAATAAGTGTTATTATCGAACCATTTTTGTTCGAGTCATCGTTTCAGATGTGTGACTGATTCACGCTCTGACGTAACTTCCAATGTTCAGTGTCAGTCGAGCTGGGGAAAATAACTCAATCCGGGTTTGACGAATGAATATTTTCAATCTAATTCAATGCAGTGTAAGTCGAACCGATCCACTATGATTCGCATTGCAGTAGAACCTCGATTATCCGAACCAATTGGGACCAGGCCTACCCTGGTGAAAATAATTTCTACGAAAAAAACTACGAATTTCCACGAGAAACTAGGAAACCAGAATTCGTAGAAAATCGTATGGATTTGTATAAATTTGTAGTTTCTCGTAGAAAATCGTAGAAAATTTGTAGAAAATTGTAGAAATGTGTAGAAAATCATACAACTTTGTTCGGGTAGATACGAAGTTCTACGAAAAATTACGAGATTTTACGAAGAACTAAGAATTTCTACGAAATTTCTACGACTTAACACGAAAAACTACGAACGAAAAAGGAACGTTCAATTAATGAAAAGTGTAAAATGAATTTCATAAACTTTCGTGCAATAGTTAGAGTTTTTACGAATTTCTAGGATTTTTGACGATTTTCTACGATTTTTCATGAAAATATACGAAAATGAAAAAAAGTCCTACGAAATCGTCATAACATTTCGTAAAATAGTAAGAATTTTGAGTCTTGGCTTCCGGGTTGGAGCCGCGTTGATGAACGGTGTGTTGCCGACGTTTCGTAAACATTGCAGTTTACTTCATCAGGGCGAGAGGTAACCTGATACTGGTTACCTCCAGACAGGGTGTCCCTATTTATCCGGAGCTGGAGTCATCGGAACGTGACGTTCCAGTTGGGTGGAGTTGACCAATCAGGTGCTTTTAATTGATTGGCCAATCAATTAAAAAACCGGGAGGATGGCGTCCCAAATTGGGTGGGTCTGATATCCTTTATCCCTATTGATGTTGTTGGGATGTTTCCGAATTTCAAGTGCTTCTCTGTATTTTCGAGGGAAGTACTGTTTCGAGTTTGCCAGAGATGTGGTCTGGTCAAACAGGATTTCATGACCCTTTTCCATTTTGTGTTCCGCCAGAGCTGAGATGGTGTGGTGTTTTAGCTTGACGCATCTTTCATGTTCTTTAAGGCGAGTGCTGATCTTCCTCCCGGTTTCTCCGATATAGACTTTTCCACAGGAACAAGGGATCATGTATACGCCTGATGAACTGAGTGGAGGGCGATTGTCTTTTGGAGAGGTTAGGATTTGTCCGATTTTTTGAGGTGGTTTGAAAATCGGTTTGATGTTGTTCTTTCTCAGAATTCTCCCTATGGAGTCAGTTACTCCTTGAACGTAGGGGAGGAAGGCACATTTTCTTGTATTTTCAGTTGTTGTGTGTGTCTCGGGGTTAGCGGGGTTTCGGAGTTTTCTGATGGTACGCTTGATTTGATGAAGAGGGTAGCCGTTGGACTGGAGAGTTTTGTGTAAGTGATTCAGTTCTTGGTTGAGGCTGCTGGGGTCTGAGACTACGAGAGCCCTGTGTGCGAGAGAGCTGATGACGGATTCTTTTTGTGAGGGGTGGTGATGTGACGCTGCATGTAGGTACCTATTGGTGTGAGTAGGCTTGCGATACACCCCGTGGCCTAGATGTCCATTGGGTTTTTTGGTGACCAGTACATCCAGGAATGGAAGTTGGTTGTTCTGTTCCGTTTCCATGGTGAAGCGTATGTTGGGGTGTTGGCTATTTAGGAAGGCGAGGAAAGCTGGGAGGGTTTCTTTACCATGACGCCAAATGACGAAGGTGTCATCGACATATCTGAGCCAAAGTTCTGGTTTATGTTGGGCTTTTGAGAGGACTTGCTTCTCGAAGTGTTCCATGAAAATGTCCGCGATGATGGGGGATATCGCCCTGGCGGATCCGACTACACCGTGTTTTTTCGGTATTTTTCTGGTGTAGGTTCGGTGTAGGTGTAAATGTAGTGTAAATTTAGTGGGAATTCGGTAATTTACCGAAAAAATACTGAATTCACACCAAAACTACACGGTGTATTTGCGCATTTTTTACACTCAAGTTTACACCCAAGTTAACACCCAAATTTACACCAAAAATAAACCCGACCTACACCGCAATTACACTGAAGCGGAAAAAAAAAACAGGAATCCCGGAGCCTACACCGAATGTACACCGAATCTACGCTAAGGCATACGATCTTTGAGTTTATACCAGATGAATACCAAGGTTACACTGAATTTACGCCAAAGAATAAAGATTTACAAGCTAAAAGTTGCACGCGTACGCTGTATACCGGTAAAGTTCTCGTATTGTTAAGGAGGTTGGGGCGCTACTCTCTAGTGATTTAGCCTTTAATCGAAAAATTGCAACGAGTGACCCCTAAAATCCGGTCCCTGTCTCATGGGTAACCTTAACTCATATAACATACGAAACCCAAGTGACTTGGTGATTATTGCCCTAATTATATTTGAAACAATGAAAAATACATTCCGAGAGTCACTCGGTTGACTCGAATACCAACTCCAATTCGTTGAATAATAGCTCACTTTTTAGCGATAATATTGACTGGCATCGATCGATTGTATGTAATATCAGTACCGAAACGCATGAAATGTGATTGAAAATTTATATTTTCAATTGAAAGAATTTATTCCGACTGAATAAAGTACTCGATTAACCGCTAGTAAACTTGGCAACGTGGTCATATTCGGAGGTTGTCAGCACTGGCATTAGCAGACGCCCGGTGCGCGCTTGAAAGTTTCTTTCCAGCGGGAACATAACCCTCAAATACTTCGCGATGGTAGACAAGCTAGGTAATACATACGAATGCAGTACGAAATAAAGGACATTGTATGAGTTAAAAAATATTCATTTTCAGAGAATATTCATTAATCACGGGAAATTATATGTCCCTACGTAAGAGTTGAGAATTCGTTTCTTCACAGCTCGCAAACCTATCCATCGGCCTTATGTACGATTCAATTTGCGCGCCCAGTAGTGAAGATGCGACGCTGTCGCGTTACGGCCGAGTGTTCCCGCAAAACGACTATTTTCAGCACAAAATCATGATTTTCTCTTGAACTGGCCGGTTGAATACGTCACAACTTCGTAATAATACTCGCAATAGTCGATATTACAAACCGCTATGTTTTTTTAATTTTTATCTTATGTGCAAGATAGTTAAATCAAGTGAAATGGATACGATCGGCTATGACTTCGTATACGTGACGTGTTAAATCGAGCAACTTTCGGAATTTTTTACTGGAAAACGGTTCGGTCAAATAGACTGAATTTTTTTTAATAAATTCTGTGTACAACAATCTTGATTTCACCAAATTTTCAAGTCTTTATCTTATATTCAACCAAACGCCCCAACCTCCTTAAGTGAGCGAGCGTGGCGCAGTAGATAAGGCGCGTGGCTGGCACGCTGGCGGCCTTTGTTCAAATCCGTATGATGTATGCATTTTTTTTTTTTTTCATTTTCCCTATGAGAAAATTCCAATAATTATGTTTTATGCTCATTCTTGAAATTCTGTGCAACAATTTATAAATTTAATAGGAAAAAAATTATGGTGTAATTGCGGTGCAATTGGAGTGTGAATTTGAGTGTAAAAATTTCTGGTGTGTTTCTGGTGTAAACATGGGTGTAAATAATGCGCAAATACACCGTGTATTTCTGGTGTAATTTAGGTGTAATCGGATCCGTCAGGGCGGGGATCCCATAGCGGCCCCGGTGACTTGTTCATAGTACTCTCCTTGGTAAAGAAAGTAGGTGGAAGTGAGGCAGTGTTCGATTAGGGGAAGTAGGTGTTCGGGTATCTTCTTGGAGAATTTTATGATTTCTAAGGTGTCCTGGATGGGAACCTTCGTAAACAATGATTCGACATCAAAACTGACTAGTATGTCATCCGGGTGTAATCGGAGCTGCTGGATTTTCTCAACGAAGTCTTTTGAGTTCAGGATGCGTGAGCCAGAGTTCTGTAGGAGTGGTTTGAGTTCGGATGCTAGGTAACGTGAGAGGCGGTAAGAAAAAAAAGTAAGAATTTTTACGATTTTTTACGATATTCTATGGACAAATACCAGAATACGAACTTCTGAAAAATTGTCATAAAATTTCGTAAATTTTTACGTGTTTCTATGCTCTTCTACGCCTTTTTACGAAAAACTAAGAAAATTCGGATCCCCAATAAAATGTAATGAATGTCGTAATTTTTTTCGTAGAATACTGAAAATCTATTCGGAAAATTACTATCTTATACGATTTTTCGATCTTTAGAGAATTTTGAATGCTGCAAGACCAGTAAAAGCTAAATTACGTAAAACGGCGTAAAATATTACGAAATTCTACAATTTTCGACAGTAAAATAAGAAATTTCAGTCTCTCGCATATTCATGCCTGTTCCATACATCTCATTGACGTTCGATTGTTGATAAATGGGATGTACGTCAGAAGGAAGAGTTGGAGCGGGTCGAAGACCGAACACATAGGGATGAGCAAAGTTAAGCACGATTCGTCGCGGTCAGTACGTGGATGGGTGGCCCGTTCCAAATGGGCTGGGTTCGAACCTCTTTCGGGGTCGTGTTTTTTTTTTTATTTTTTTATTTTATTTTTTTCCCCCTTACAAACATGAACCTTAATTAATATACAGGTGTGAAATCCAGGTGAATTCCAAAATTGACATTCTTACTTTATTCTACGACAATTTACGAAAATCCCTGAAAAAAAAACTACGAAATTTCCTGTAGAAACTCGTAGAAATTTCGTAGAGATTCGTATTTTTTCGTAGATAATTATCTACGAAAAAATACTATTATCTAGGAAAAAATCTATGAAAAACTATTCACATGTTCCAATTAATGTAGAACCACGTAGAAATGGACGTACAAATACGTAGAATTATTTCCACCAGGGTAGTTTGGATAATCGAAAAACGTCATACTTTCGGCAAAAGTAGTAAAAAGCACCTATTTCGCTCGATATTGTGAATCCACTCTGCCGTTTATTTGCGCCACTCGCAATTTCCCTGTGACGAAAGTATACAGCGAGGCATCTGGCGAGTATAGATTACAGTGAGAGTCGACGTATAGAGCGCAATTGCCCCTTTGAAAGATTAATGCTATTCTATTCCGTGCGTGGATGCAGGTGCCAGTGCGGTGTGGGAAATTGTTTCAAATTGCACCTAGAGTTCTTTGTATCTGAAATTGCTAGCGAATTGTAAATCGTACATTCAGGGTGATTAAAATTTTTAGTCAAATGAAGCCACTGTCGATTAATTGGTAACTAATTGTGGATATTTGTAACAGTCAGACTCTAGCGATGCGTTGCTTCGGCTACTCACGGTGCGAACTTGCTTCTTGAGCATTAATGGGGTTATCAGCCATCCAATAAATAACGACATGGTAAACACAGCTGCCCCACCGATGCCCAGTTTTCTTGGTAACAGCATGCTTCAATATTGACTGTCAACTGGAATGAGAATGAGGCAGGATACATTTTCGCATCCTACAGATTTTTTATACTCTAAATGCTCTCAAACCAATATGAGTCCTAGGTGAAAGGCAGGAAGTCGAATTTGGCATCCAATCTGCCGAATTTTCAGTCCATCCACCTTCACAATCGCTCAAATCAAAGGGAAATTTTTGCAAGTTATTCTTCTTCGTTGTCAGACATTTTTATCAAATTGAAGTGCAGGATTTATGATCTTCAGCATCTCATGAACTTCCTGCTTTCATAGTTGTATTGAATTTTAAAAAATTGTTATCTGTACGAGCAGGTCGTAAAGTAGAAGATAAAAAATGAAGAAGAAAAAGGGAATATTCTCAAATTTTTTACCAACATGTTAGATTTGCGATTTCGAATTATGATCTGACCCTAGTTTTTCACCCCTCAACCAAAACTTCGAAATCACCCGAAATGCGAAGATAAATTGAAAAAACGAACGTTTCGAAAAATTCAATGAAAATATTCGTAGATAAAAGAAGGAGGTCGTAAGCGTCAATTTTATAATTTTTTAATGCCGGATACGACCTTATGCAATTAATAGAACTCCTTTTTTTTGCGAAGTTTGGACTAAAAGGTCGTATCTGCTACCGTTCTTAATTGACCTAGTATTCAATTTCAACGTTCATGAACGAATCTCCGTGTTTGGAGGCTTGATACGATAAAAAAAATATACACACGACCTTTTGTCGTTACGAAAAGAAAAAAGCCAATGGCGTTTACGTCCTTACGTCATTATTTAGTATTCCAACAATTTATTAATGGAGTTGAAAATTGTTTAGAATTATCAGAATCGCGAAAAGCGGACGAATTTCATATTTAAAAATTTTGAGAGATGGAACTTTGGAAAATCATTTGCTAAAAACTTTATGCAGTCCAGTCCTTCTGCTGGTTTAAATTCTAGCGATATCCAGGATGTCATTATCCGAAGTTCCCGGATTTCCAATCATTCGAAATCAGTATAACCGACCTGCGGTTTTTTCGGGTGGTGCTCGAGGCTCGCGTACACCTCTTCGGAAGTCGAAGACGTGGACCGTTCCGTTTGGGTGATTCCGCAAAAAATCTTGAAGTGTGCAACTAAACTTCACTCGAAATGATAAACTGACACTTAAAATCCTGGGTTTAGTATCTGCGAGTACCGACTGCCATTTCAAGGTATCCAACCGAGAATCGAAGGTGTGAACCAACAGTGGCGACCCACGTTTGACACCCTGTGTTCTCAAGAAATACATGAATTGTTGCAACACCTACTCGCGCATGCGTTCTTCGTAACCCTTAACGAAAAAGCAGCCAACTCAAAGGACAGCTTACCCCCAATGTCACACACCGTCGCAAGTGTCATTACTTATTCGCCACAGTCGCCAATATGACCTCGTTGTTGTTGTTAACAACTTGGCGAAATGCAGACACCGTAACGTCGGTTATGCATGTTTGCTGCCAACACCTAAACACTGAAAATTTAACGAGTGTTCTGAAGTAGCTGAGCCCACCCTTGTAGAAAAATACTATTGGATGTCCAAATTTATCATTCAGCACAATCGAAATTGAATAGTTTTCAAAAGTTCTCGATAATAAATTCTGACATCCAATAGTACTTTTCTATAAGGGCGAAATGTGCAAAGTCTAACAAAACCGAATCATCTATGAATTAGTTTCTACTGGATGCCTCGCTGTGAGATGTAATCAATAGAATCAAAGACAAATAAAGAAATAAAAATTGGTACCTACGTAATTATTTCATTATATACATTACTATTGATAAATAGATACATGAATCAGGATAAGACACACAGAGCTGTATGTTTTAGCACCAAATTCAAAGCGTTGATGGTACTCACTGACAGTGTGGGTTATAAGTCAAGGTTTGATTCGATATGACTTACGTCTTGCATGAATCTTAGGTGTCAAGTTTGCAGCCCCAACCTCGAACGTCGAGGTGCAAAGAAGTACATGAAATATTGAAACCGACAGCTACTAGTCCATGTAGGTGCAATGTGAGGTTCTATACAGTACGTATATTCTTAGGTATTATTCTAACCCCCCTGGTGGAA
This sequence comes from Euura lappo, assembly GCA_018257835.1. NCBI lineage: Eukaryota > Metazoa > Arthropoda > Insecta > Hymenoptera > Tenthredinidae > Euura > Euura lappo. Next base: position 49,994 of record JAEUYN010001509.1, on the reverse strand, counting down.
ATAATTCTACGTATTTGTACGTCCATTTCTACGTGGTTCTACATTAATTGGAACATGTGAATAGTTTTTCATAGATTTTTTCCTAGATAATAGTATTTTTTCGTAGATAATTATCTACGAAAAAATACGAATCTCTACGAAATTTCTACGAGTTTCTACAGGAAATTTCGTAGTTTTTTTTTCAGGGATTTTCGTAAATTGTCGTAGAATAAAGTAAGAATGTCAATTTTGGAATTCACCTGGATTTCACACCTGTATATTAATTAAGGTTCATGTTTGTAAGGGGGAAAAAAATAAAATAAAAAAATAAAAAAAAAAACACGACCCCGAAAGAGGTTCGAACCCAGCCCATTTGGAACGGGCCACCCATCCACGTACTGACCGCGACGAATTGTGCTTAACTTTGCTCATCTCTATGTGTTCGGTCTTCGACCCGCTCCACCCTGGTGAAAATAATTTCTACGCCAAACTACGAAAAATACCGAAGCGTAAAAATGCGTAGAAAAACGAGGTTTTTCGTAATAATTCATAATTTTTCGTAATTTGTCGTAGTTGTTCGTAGTTTTGGAAGTAGAAAACTACGAATTTTCATGAACAATTACGAAAATCTACAGTTTTCCCACAACGGAATATCAGTTCTACGAGTATCTACGGGAATCTACGAATATCTACAAACGGAATGAAGCTGAATGTTCTTGTCTTGAGTTGTCGTAGTTTTTCGTAGTTTTGGAAGTGGAAAACTACGGATTTTCTTGAACAATTACGAAAATCTACAGTTTTCCCACAACGGAATATCAGTTCTACGAGTATCTACGGGAATCTACGAATATCTACAAACGGAATGAAGCTGAATGTTCTTGTCTTGAGTTGTCGTAGTTTTTCGTAGTTTTGGCAGTGGAAAACTACGGATTTTCATGAACAATTACAAAAATCTACAGTTTCCCGACAACGGAATATCCCTGGTAAAAATAATTTTCACGTCAAACTACAAAAACTGTCAAATCGTAGAAATGTTCAGAAAATCGGAATTGTTTGCAATTTCTCGTAATTTTTCGTAGTCTTTCGTAGTTCCGGAAGTAGAAAACTACAAAATTTCATGATTAATTATGGAAATTTACATCTTTCAAGCAACAGAATATCTTTACTACAAATATCTACGAAAGTTTACGAAAATCTACGACCATGATCAACCCGAAAAATTTTCGTAGATTTTACGGAATATGGTAGATAAGAATTGCACAAACTATGAATATCTACGAACATTTACAGAAATTTACGACTGAAATGTATGAGAATCTTTTTACGTAGATCGCAAGTATAAAACTACAAAAAATTACGATAATTTAGAATTTTCTACAACAAAAGTGAAAAGTCTAATTGCCGGAAGGATTTGATTAAACTTTGGCGATTGTTTGTTGAATAGTACGAATTTCTACGCAAAATTACTATAATGTATGATTTTCTACGAAAAGCTGGCAGAATATGAAGCTTAACGTGACAAAGCTTTTCAAATATTCAGTTGAAGTTCCATGTCAGTCACTAACTTCATGTTGCCAGAAAATGTCAAGTTCTGCAAGGAGATGAATTTGGGCGAGTTGAAGACCATACATCTGGGGATCACCGAGGTTAAGCAACATCGGACGCGGTCAGTACTTGGATGGGTGGCCCCTAAAAGTGAGCTAGGTTCAAATCCTTCTGGGGGTAAATTTTTTTTTTTTAATTTTAAATTCAATAATTCCATCAACGTTGAGTAGATTTTTTCTAAAAATAGGTCGAATTACTATGAAATCGCTTCGTTTATTAAATTGCGGTACGGGTAGGATCCAGGTACAATCCCGAAACTGGCTTCTACAACTATCTACGAAAAAACTACGAGGAACTACGATAAACTATGAATACCTAGAAACGACAATTCATATAGACATCGAATTTCATTCTACAACTATCTACGAAAAACTACTACTCTGTACAAAATCTGGCGTAAAAATAAACTACGAAAAGTCCGAAATCCGATACTTTTTCGTAGATTCTTTTCGTAGTTTGGCGTAGAAATTATTTTCACCAGGGCAACTCTTCCTTCTGACGTACATCCCATTTATCAACAATCGAACGTCAATGAGATGTATGGAACAGGCATGAATATGCGAGAGACTGAAATTTCTTATTTTACTGTCGAAAATTGTAGAATTTCGTAATATTTTACGCCGTTTTACGTAATTTAGCTTTTACTGGTCTTGCAGCATTCAAAATTCTCTAAAGATCGAAAAATCGTATAAGATAGTAATTTTCCGAATAGATTTTCAGTATTCTACGAAAAAAATTACGACATTCATTACATTTTATTGGGGATCCGAATTTTCTTAGTTTTTCGTAAAAAGGCGTAGAAGAGCATAGAAACACGTAAAAATTCCTACTATTCTACGAAAATGAACGAAATTTTATGACAATTTTTCAGAAGTTCGTATTCTGGTATTTGTCCATAGAAAATCGTAAAAAATCGTAAAAATTCTTACTATTTTACGAAATGTTATGACGATTTCGTAGGCCTTTTTTTCATTTTCGTATATTTTCATGAAAAATCGTAGAAAATCGTCAAAAATCCTAGAAATTCGTAAAAACTCTAACTATTTTACGAAAGTTTATGAAATTCATTTTACACTTTTCATTAATTGAAAGTTCCTTTTTCGTTCGTAATTTTTCGTGTTAAGTCGTAGAAATTTCGTAGAAATTCTTAGTTCTTCGTAAAATCTCGTAATTTTTCGTAGAACTTCGTATCCATCCGAACAAAGTTGTATGATTTTCTACACATTTCTACAATTTTCTACAAATTTTCTACGATTTTCTACGAGAAACTACAAATTTATACAAATTCATACGATTTTCTACGAATTCTGGTTTCGTAGTTTCTCGTGGAAATTCGTAGTTTTTTCGTAGAAATTATTTTCACCAGGGCCACCAATATAAATACTTGAAAAAAATCCAGAAGCACCGGCCGGGGTTTGGACACGCGAACTCTGGATTTGAAAAAAGAATGGCAAAAAAATCGGCCTTGAAAAAAAATAAGCGCTGGCGGAAAAAATCTGAAAAAATTCAGAAGCACTTTTCTGTGTTTTTTTTCAGGATATCATAAAGAACTGTGAAATCATTGGTCGAGTTGACATAATTTTTTTTCCGACTGGTGTTGCAATGCTTCTGGAACTTTGATCGAAGACCAAAAAAAAAATCTCACCAGTTCTATAATTATGGATGAGCCCGTCGATTGAATTGAGAATGGTCAAAAAACGATTCGAATAAAGTCTTGAAATGAGCCACGCAATCTAAGGTGTGTGGTTTCCCAGGCTTGCCCCAATGCCCTTGGACTTGTTCCGCGACACCCTTGCAACGCGGTAAGTGTCACATCAAAGATGTATGTGAGACGTCCCAGCCCACTGCCTACTCGTTTACCCACGTCTTCAGTCAATACTGATGTGAGGTATAAGATTCTTTGTTTCATGGTCGCAGGGATCGGCAGGGCAATGCCAATGGTCACTCATCTATTTTTACGGTATAATCTAGGAGAATATCAATTCATTTGCTGGACGTATGTCTGGTATCGGATATTCCATGCAAAGCGGGACAGCTAGCAAAGGAAAATGTGAAATTCCTCGGAAATAATTATCGCCGACCCCTTCATCTGCGTTATAATTTGCAGTAATGAATATAACTTCTACAATTTTCAATATTTTCGGCTGAAATTTGGTGTGTAGCCAATCGTGGCAGACTTTTTCATTTCACTTTAGGCTGCGCGTCGAACTTTTTCGAGGTCCATATTTCCCGCTTTGTGCTTTTCAATATGTTTTTTGGAACGCAAAACAGGAAACAATCTCATGTTTTGGTATGGAGTTGGCAAAACAGATGAACAGAAAACAGTATGTATGCATCATGCTCAAAATATTTATTAACAGACGTTCAAATTCTGAAAGCAACCATCATTCGTTATAAAAATATGCGTGTAATGTTTACGAAGTGCGAGTTTCAAACCTAAATAAAATATTTTCCGAATGCAATCCGGCAGTGATCAAAACGTACACACTTTACGGGAAGCTTATATGAACAGTAAAAGAAGCGAGTATAGGGTCCTTCATAGGACCTATGTTCAGAGTTCACTTGTAATAAGTTTGGAAATTTTAACGAGAAGGGGAATTCCCCTGTTTGCGCCGTCTCCTGTACTGTGTTCTGCGCTTTCTTCCACGACTTCTTGTAAATCTGTCGATTCCACTGTCGATTGAGAAACAACTTCCACAACTCGTTCCGGACCTTCTTCTGCCTGTTCTTCGGTATTCTCCGTGTCTGCAAGTATCAAATATTTTTATTCCAAAGTCGACATTGTGTTACACGATTTTCATAGTTCTACATAGCATGCAAAAAGAATTGAGGGGATATTGTACTGTATTATGTTCGTTGTTTCTCATTCTAGATATTCCTCGAAGAAACAAACATTTTCAAATTCAACTGCTCACTCTTAGTGTTTGTGAGAAAATAGATACTTGAATTTTGTCAAAGAACTCTAGCAGGAAGGCTCTTATCGAAACTTTTGTCTCTCTCATATTCACGAGATCCTCTTTATGCTAGTGACTTTGGAAGTTTCGTTTGGCTAGAAGCCACTCTGGTTTTTGATATGATTAACTCAAACAAGGGAAGATGTGCTCGAATTTTGACCTACAACTCTTGAACGGCCTTGAAGAGTATGAAAAGTAAGTTTCTATGTCAAATCGTGGAAATTTGAAATTTGCTAGAAAGATATCAAGTCACCATGAAAGTAGATCTGGTGCAAGCTCGAGTCAGAATGCGTCATGCCGTATTCGAGGATTTTGAAGAGAGCCAGAGTGACTATTCTACGGTCGTCATGGTCGAAGGATTCATGCTCCTTGCAAAACCCGTCGGACAACACAAAGGCAAGGGCGCTCTGCTCGTTGGGTCCTTGTGCAGTGGACAAGAACTCAAGAACGGCATCGAACTCGGTATTGAAAAGACGCGCGTAGACCATCAAGAGCTTCCGCATGCATGGACTCGTCTCTGTGCGTTCCATCATCTCAGTGAGAATAGCTTTGAGCAGACGATTCAGATTCTCTTCAAGCGTGTTACCAGCCGTTATCAACGTCGTCATGATTTCGCATATGTCGTCGATAAGGAGCTCGGTGAACTGAAACAAACGCAGCAATATCACAAAAGAAGTCAAATTCAAGTAGTCTAGTACAACACGTCGGAATAATTCGTGTGTTGTTCAGTAATCCAAAAGACGTAAAGCCTCCCAGTGAAACCCCTTTCTTTCGGTAACGTATAGGATTTGTAGTAGTCTGCGCCCATACTTTAGAATTGAGCAGATGTGCAGCTACTTTCGAAATATACTGCGGTCCAGTTTTTCCATCGTTATCCTCGTAGCCGATCACCAGCTGAGCAGCCACTGACAGGTACGTGCGCATGACTTTTGCGCCACTGAGTAAGACGCGGTAATTGTCGGAGCTGAGGATGAATCGACAGACAGCAGGAAACGCGCTGTCCATCAAGAAGCTATTCAATGGCTGAGGCGAATGTTGCACCAAGACTTGCAAGACGTCAAGATCGCGTCTCTCTAGAATGAGTAAAATATCAATTAGCCCAGGTTGTGAAGGCACAAAAAATGAATCAGTTGAAGACTGGTTCAGATAAGTGAGAGATCTTTGCTGTCATTTGGAAGGTTGAATGACATGATTCGCTGGATTATCAGAAACGAGAGACAAGTGACATCTACAAAGTAATAAACGAAGTAATGGCATGTGGCGATTCTGTAAATTGAGGTAACTATAACTACCATCCTTGGTTTTCTGTGTCGAATCAACAGTCAGCTTAGCAACAAGCATTGGCACCAATCGAGTATGCAACGATTCTATGCATTCCGGATTCATAGTCAATTCGCTGAAGATCTCCTGGCAAACCTTGCAGATGGATGAATTGCTGCGAAAGTTGAAAAACGCAGTGATGGTCAGTGTGCAGATGTTACTTTCCACGGAAGCTGTGAAAGCTTTATCCAGCTGCAGAAGGGAAGAAAAGTTAGTCATTACTGAATCGCCAAATCACAGTATGAACATTATTTTTATTTGGACCACCAACCGACGCCAGGGATGCAAAGTTTTCCAAAACAATCCTGAGGACCTCCACTGACATTGACTGATTACCCAAATTGAACAGTTCTCGGAACAAGACTGGGAGTTGGGACCGCAGAAATTTGTCGTTCTCATTGTTGTTTCTCTCGGTAGAAATGGAACGGAGCCAGAGGGTAGAAGCTTTGGCGGCGCATATTCGCGCGCAGGCCGGTTTATTCTTCAAGCCATTCAGTATGCACTCGAAAAATTTTGATGACAATTCTGGCGGCATTTTTTCGGCATATAATCCGCCGATGTACAAGCAGGAGCCAAGCAAAAGCGCATGGGCATCTGAAAGAATCGTTTAATCAATCTCTGGTGATTGATGTTGCTGAAGGTGAAATTGATTATTCATATCGCAGGTGATGGTAATTCACCAGAGTCCTCCAAATCCTGCAGAACGACGTCTTTAAGGAAAGCTGGAACATCGAAGTTCAACGTTTCAGACTTCTGCTTCTCAACAATAATGTCCTTCATGATTCCAAACACTTGAATGGAAGCTTCATGTAACTTCCACCAGTTTTGTCTGGTGCTGGACTCGTTACTGGCTCGCATCGTATTGCCTTCTTCTATTTGTTTCAATATCACATCACACAAAGCATTGGCAGCAGCTCTTTCCGGGCGATGGACGATCTTCTGTTATTACAAAGTATTCGAATATTTTATTGCGAAAAAATGCAAATAATCAGAATCATCGAAGAAAATCGACTATTCAGGTATTTGAGAGAGTAATTTCAGAAACCTTGTTCATATTTCATTCCAATATGCATTTCATCTGTTCCTCTGAACTACAAGAAATAATAATAAAATTCCTTCACAATCAAAATCGGATAACTACAATAGATTTAAGAAATGTTTGACTTGCATGATAAATTTATTAGGTAGGCTCCAAAAATCATGATAGTTGTGAAAGCTCACCAGCAAAAGTTCTTTGGCTTCACGGCGTATGCTGCGAGGAGACTGTGAGTTATCGGTCAGTTTCTCGTCGGTGATGTACTGGTTGAGATTGTTAGTCCACCGGTCTATTTGTTTGTCGGTAATTCCGATGAAGATAATCAAGTGGTGAAGCACCTCTGGCGGGATGCTATCTTGCAGGTAAAACCAGTGATAATCCAGAAGATTGTATTCCGGAAGGCACACTGGACTCTGATCAGTCCCACCCCTCATCAATGCGCTAATGAGATTCATCACAGCAAACACCAAATCATCAAAGTCAGGGGGTAATTCTTCTGCAAGAAAGTAAAAAAATTCGTGGGACTCCGATACTAGAGAAACTAAACATGCAGAACACATATCAATCTGTAAACGTTAATACCTTCACACGGGTTCACGGTAGTTTTGTGATAGATTTGAGCGGATTCCTTCAAAATTTCCCAAATCAATGGCAACATTTGTGGCAGGAAGGTTGAGATGCACTTGGGTACTTTATTTGTCAATACTCCGATTGTCTCGATGATTCTGAACCTCAATTGGTTGTAGGCGATGCTTATATCCTCTTGTAGCTTCAACTTTTCTACGAACTTAGCCCAAAAGGTTGGGATCGAGGGCTCTAAGCACTGCTGTATTAGATCAGACCGTTCGTATGCTGTGACATTAGTGATCATTTCCGTGAAAATATTAATCGCCCCACTGCAGGCATATTTTGAGTACAACTAAAACATATTATTTATCGTCAACATTAATGTCAAAATTTTGTGTCTGATTTGAGTATGATGAAACGTTGTAATGAAAATTGTGTCGTTAAAGACTTCAAGGTATTCACTTACATCATCTTTATCGAATATTTTACACATCTCTTGCAGAATGGCCGGTCCAAAAGTTGGTAGTTGCACATCGGTTAATTCTTTAGTCAGGGCAGTTAAAACTTGGAGAGATCCAAACTTACTACTCCACGTGCTGGCAATACCATTTAAGTCCTCAACCAACGTATCGAAAAGTTCAGGCCAATTGCTAGACCAATCTGACCGAGCAATGACGGAAATCGTGACAGCAATTGCGTACCTTATCTAAATAAAAAACACTCTCATTGATAAATACGGCATTGAAATGTCTGATAAATGATTGAATGAACGAGTAAATCGGGTTATCAGAATGTCAGAAAATTTCATCAGAAAGCAAGTTCTATTTTTTCACCTCGTCATTATCCTCGTGTAATCCAGGGAGTAATAACTCCTTGAATTTCGTTTTGGTCTCTAACTCAATCTCAGGAGGTTGGAACGTTGTAAAAGACGAGCACCAATGTCTTTCTACATATTGCTCTACGGTTTCGGAAGCTGATTCTCTAACTTCGACAGAGTTGTCCTTGTCGAATAAACATTCGATCAGCTGTATGCCGAATTCGTTTGTCAGTAGAAATTCCAGTTCTTGGTTCTTTTTCAAAGCCTTCTCCCTCTTTTTCTCATCAGCCGATGAAATGTTAGCCAATGTTTCGAGGAGCATCTCCTTCAAGAGTGCGACCCCTCCTCGGCTGTTGCTCATTGTCTATCCGTATTGTCTGTTTGAAACCCATACAACAGTTATTCATACGATAAAAACATGCAGCTAGAATCAGTTCTGGGCTTTTTATATTTTCTCGATTGTACACTAGGGCGATTGTTCAATGAGCGTTTAATTACCCATGTGATCATTGATTCTAACAATTGATGGGTAATTATTATGGGAAAGACAACAAGAGATATCGATACATAGATGATAAAACTGAATTCAACTTATATCTAAAAAAATGATGAATCACAAATTGTCGAAGATATTCCCGTACACATACCAGCATCTGGGGTCAGTTTCATTATATCAAAGAAAGAAGACAAACCGGCGAAGTTATGATTTACATACAGAGTATGCTGAGTCTGAGAGTCTCTACAGAGTCTGTATACATTGTATATTTTGAGGTCATTATATTTATCCCATCGATCTTAAGAGGAAATGAAAGGTGCGTGAGTGCGAGAGAGATAGCGCCATAGGCCGCACCGCGGGAGCGAGAGAGACGCACTCGGAAACAGCTTTCATATCAACCTTAGCATGGCGTTTCGTCGAGACGACGCTATACGAACAATTTCCATCATTCACCCATTGTTAGTGCACTTATTATCGACAAGATGAAAATAATGGCTCAGAAATAGGTGGCAGATCACAACCTTAACGGTTCGTTTTCTTCTAAGGCTATATTGTCAATATAGCGCCAGCGGTGTTATTGTTATGCCACGCGGATTAGGTGTATACAATACCGCGAGCGCAGGCGGTAACCTGCGAGAAGCCACGTTCTCTGTATTCATACATTTCTACAACTCACGTTCCGAATCCGCTAAACAGTGCCAGTGATGCTACACCCTCGGATAATTCGTTGTGGTCGGTGATTCTTTATCCTAATTCCGCTTGGAGGGACAATCTTCGGTGAAAGACTTCTCTTGCCAGAAGAAGGAAAACACAAACACGCCGCGATACGATAATACAAATGGCGGTCGGCAGCAGTCGGCAGCGCGGTCGACGGTGGACACAGGCAAGGCGGGACTTCCCGCGTGAAGTGAGAGGGAACTTCCCCACTCTTCTGGCCGGCTATACCTCCACGGAGTATAAATATCCATGATTAGAGATGTGATTGGTAAACGTGACCGGAAAATTTACCGTAATTTTAGCGTCACGAACCGGTAATGTGACTGCGAATAGATTACCACATTGGTCACATCGTCAACGCCATCTCTCGCGCCCTCGCGACATCTTGCTGCTCGGTAAAATTGCCAAAAAATACCGTAATTTTACCGTAAATTGACGTCATTTTTTTCATCTAATCTTGTTGTGTTGTGAAATTACTGTCACCATTTTTTTTTCGGAAAAAAACGAAAATCATGATTGTGGGAGGTGAAAAAAAAATGATGCGGTTGTAAATGACCGGCCATGTTAAGAAAACAAACGTGATCGGTGTTTTGCATCTAAATAGGTCGTGTTACCCTATTTTTACCATAAATTACCGAAAAAAATTGTGACAGTAATTTCACAACACAAGATTGGATGAAAAAAAATGACGTCAATTTACGGTAAAATTACGGTATTTTTTTTGTATTTTTACATCTCTATCCATGATGAGAAACTTGGAACCTAGTAACTAAAATTCCCTTGTATGGTTGTATGTATTTTGTAATCTCTCGGTAGGTAAATTAAAATCGCGCGCCGCCATATTGATTTGAGCAGATCAAACGGACGAGGGAATATTTGAAATGGCTTTGAAATTAGAATGAAGAATATTGTCTCATAGATATGGGGCGCATGCTCACCCAAGACAGACATAGGGGAAGGACAGGAATTCATAAATATTGTAGGAGAAAAACGCTTGAAACATGTGTGGATGGTTCCGATCACTGTCAGGATCACGGACTTATGGACGGATGGAGCGATACCTGAGTTTATGGGCGAGGGGGGGTGATTATCCGGGGAGTACATTAGGTAGCATATCGGCCATATTGATAGGTGAAGTTTAAGCGCCATATTCAAACCAGTCGCTCCAAATAATACTTCCTACCGGTGAATTATGGCATTTAACTTGCTTTTTGCGCTGGATTTGGTCGTGCAACCGACTGCCGCACGGTGAGGCATGTTGGTTACAAGACTACAAACGAAAAATAATAAACAATCTAGTTGAGTATGAATTTATCGTACATTCTAACCTCTGAAATTATGAAAACATATTTGTGAGCACGTGGTTCGATTGATATCACTTTTCAATTCAACTGAAAAGATTTATTACAACCCTTGTCACTTATGATTGCTGTTTGTTTTGGAATATCCACCCGAACCTGAAAACAAACAGTGTGTATACGGTGTATACGCCGTGGTATATGCGTACTATATCTATATAGATGTCACCTATCAAAATGGCTGACCCACGGATGCCCCTTCCGTCTTTTGGCACAGGCCCCGCAAGCTATCACGCCGTCCATAAGTCCGTGGTCAGGATGGTGCAGAAATAGTCGCCTACGCACCCGGGTCGCGTCGGGAGGGATTCAGAAAGAGAACGGGCACTCTTATTCCTGATCTAGACGGAAATAGTATATTGTATTATCACTCCCTCGGTGGATGCCATCCCTCGCCTTCGGCTCGGGTGGCAACTCCACGCTCGGGAGTGAAAACGTCCTTTGCTCCCTTGGTGCACACGATATTTTATTCCATACATGAACGGAGGCCGATTTCGCGGGCAGACCAGTGTTTACATTTAGGTTATGTGACGTACCGACCGAGCCGCACTGGTTGGTACGGCAGAGAAAACTAGGGAAGAAAGACTTTCAGGGAAGAAAGACTTTCAGGGAAGAAAGACTTTCAGGGAAGAAAGACAGGGAGGAAAAACTGGTCTTTCTTACCGAATAGTCTCCCAGCGGAAAGAAAGAGTTCCCGGTCGGTAAAGCCGCACTTCGCTCCCCCAAAATAGGTAGCGGAATCGGCCTTTCCGTTCATGTATGGAATAAAAGATCTTTTCTTCTCTCATATATCTTAGAAAGCTCACTTTTGTATATTTCATCTTAACTCCTTTGAAATACATCTAAATCATCATTTTACACGTGAAATTTCATTCTTTCGCCTGCATTTTCCCTTCAATGATTTGAATTTTCCCGCGCCTTCGGAGCTGATCGATTCAGCGGTCTTACGGACACAGACGGACCCGCAGAGAACTTCAGATATACAACAGTATACGAACTATACGAAGAGCTTTAACGATATATCGCATCCTTATTCTTGTTTTATTCATCTTGATTGATCTCGTAGCTATCAATGAGTATCAATGAGAATCGAGTAGTCACTTTAAGGCTGGATTTTCATTGGTAGTATTTTGACGCCCAGCGAAATACTGCCGTAGACTCTGTTGTATATCTGAAGTTCTCTGCGGGTCCGTCTCTGTCCGTAGGACCGCTGAAGCGATCAGCTCCAAAGGCGCGGGAGAATTCAAATCCGTGAAGGGTAAATAAAGGTGAAAGAATAAAGTTTACGTTTAAAACTGAGGGTTCAGATATATTTTAAAGGAGTTCAGAAGAAATATACAAAAGCGAACTTTCTGAGATGTGTGATAAAAAAAATGAAAGGTCTTATTCCGTTTAAGTCAGGAATAAGAGTGCCGTTCCTCTTCCGAATCCCTCCCGCGCGACCCGGGTGCGTAGGCGGCTCGTCCCCGCGAAATCATCTATACAGCCAATTAGGGGGTCAGTTTCCCTGAAAAATCCTCCTACTGACCGCCCTCGACTGACTCTCCTCTTCGTCCCTTCTCGGGGGTAGTGGGGTGGGAGCCGCGTACACCGCCGGGAACGCGGAAGAGCCCGGCGCCAGAAGGGTCTGTGCACATGTGCGTGGGAAAAAGGCGACGGTCTTCTGAACAAAGGGCAACCTCTCGAGATGCCTTTCCTCAAATTCCTGACTTTCACAATTCTGTACCGTCCTGACAATGACCAGAACCCTCCGCACATGTGCAAGCAGTAAAAATGAAATTCTACTTCAAGAGTTTTTCCTCTTACAATATTTATGACCTCTGTCCTTCTTCTGGCTTATTTCTATCTTGGGTGACCGTCTTATATCTATGAAACAATATTCTTAACTCTAATCTTAAAAACTATTTCAAATATTCCCTCCCTCGTTTTATCCGCTCAGATCAATATGGCGGCGCGCGATTTTAATCCACCTACCGGGAGATTACAGGATACAACAACTCATTGGTCGATGACTTAGTGGCTGAGGAATGTCGTCTGCTGCTCCGATGAACCACAGTAATGATTGCTGCGCGTCAAAAAAGATCCAACTGACAATGAGTTTGATCCACTGTTTGATCCTATGAGCTGTGAGATTTGATTGTCCAATGGTGCATAAACAACAATAACCATAGTGTAAATAATTAGTGTTCGGGGTTTCCAACTGAATTACAACAATCGTAAATCATAACAATACTGAAGGATCGCGACCGTCGCCTTGGTCCTGCTATGGTATGAAATTTGTGAGGTTAGGTGGGACCATGAGGTGAGCTGTCAAATTGAGGTTGATACTAACAAGTGTGATTTCCGGTTTTCCACTCATTCTTCGGACTCGATCGGTATGAAAACGGTGACTCGATAGTTGTTCCGAAGGAATTACGGTCGAATACCAAATTGTGTTCCTCACTCTTCCGGATCTTCATGCAGTGAAGAGATTTTTTAAATAAATTCTGGACACTGTTGACAATCTGCAAATTCAACATAGAGAATTTTTCGATGCAATGGAAGGATTCGATTCTCAGAAAATGATGGAAATTGAAATGAAGACGGAAATAGAAGAACTGTTCCATGCCGTTAGAGAGAACTTCAAGTCTGAAGAAACAAATACTGTTGATACCAAACCAGGAATATTATCCGAAGACTATAAATTCCAAAGACCATATGACGAAACGGAATATTCTGCAGCCATGACGCAATCGAGCAAAGATGTACCTCTGCGGTTACTGTGTAGACTCTGCACAATCCCAGACAACGATATGACTGATATATTCGGCTCCGGTGCAACAAGCAAGAATATTCTGTCAATGATCAACCACTGCCTACCTGTCATGGTGAGAATACGATTGCGATGAATTGTTCACTGCTTACAAGCAGTCTGTTGCTTAATGGAATTGTTATTGCTCATTCTACAGGTAAAAGAGTCGGATACTCTGCCGAAACAGGTCTGCCATTCTTGCCTCGAGGAACTGAAACGCTGTTATAGATTCCATCAAACTGTAGCAGAGGCTGAAAAACAGCTTCTGGCTTTTGGCAGTCCGCCGTCTGGCAATCTCGAGAAGATGGAGAGAAATTTCGAAACTTTCTCACAGAGTGACGGAGAGGATGGATCGACTACGTATGACAATATTGATGGAACAGTCTCCGACACAAAGATGGGGAACAACAGTACGACGAGTATTCCTGAAAGACCTGCCTCGGCAGACGCCACTGTGATGAAGAATGTCTTGCTGTCAAGTTTGAGGCCTTGCTCGGTAGTGTTGTCCATCGCCGGAATTGAGCGTGCGAATGTTCCTGAAATCGACAGTAACAAAAAGTGTTTGAGCAATTCAAGAGGTCAGAATCCAAAGTCGACCACTGAAGCATTTCATTCAGAGACAACTCCAGCCTCTGCGATTGTTGGAGAGAGCACCCGTCATTCTGAACTGACCAAAAATACTCGCAGCAGGTCTGTGGCCAACGCAACGCAAGGAAAGGAAGCCAAACATGTAAGCACAAAGGTGAGACGTTAATTAATCACTTTCCATTGAAATTCACTTTATAGGACTGATCAGATCGAAATGAAACAGTTTCCGTTCTATTTTAGAAAGTCGATCCAGCTATCCATAAAGGTTCTTGCAACCAGGAACGGCGGTACAGGTGTACTACATGCGCGAAGGTGTATAAAATGAAGGGCAGTCTAACTCAACATAACAGATTGCACACCGGTGAGGGACTTCATATCTGTGAATATTGCGGGTTGAAGTGTGTTATTAAGGCAGACGCAATTCGTCACAATCGTATTCACACGGGTGAACGACCCTTTGAATGTTCCATGTGTGAAAAAAGGTTTCCAATTCTGTCAACGCTGAAATCGCACAAAGCTACGGCTCACTCAGATAAAAGAGATTACCCGTGCTCTTTGTGCGATAAATCTTTCAAGACATTGCGGTATAGGAACAGACATATGTTGGTGCACATAGATGAAAATGAAAGAATACTGCTGCAGTGTGATTACTGTAAGAGAAGTTACAAGCATAAATGTGATCTGGTGAAACATACAAAAAGCTGCAAAGATAAGTATCGAAGTAAAGTAAAAATGTGATTGCTGTGTCATGATTTCAATGATTTCGTACGAAATTATCCGCAAAAAAGTTCATAATGTAACTACAAAACTAACTGTACTCACTCAATTTTTCATATCGTTTTAGCTGTACACTTGTTTGAATACTCGACTACCTACCACTTGGTGATAAATGCAATGGCTTATGACAGAAATATTTTATTATATGATTCATCTCTGGATATAAATGGATAGAAATTACATAATTTATCATTACTTGTGATAATCGTGCAGATTACACTCGAACTCCCTCTAGTTGACCGTCCGCTAGTTGACGAACTCCGCAAGTTGACCGCACTCGCTTTCCGCTATTTGACGGGCTCTACCCCCACTCATGGAGTAGAAGGAGACATATCTCCCCACGTTTAGGCTTCTAAAAGTGGTCGTAGAATCCCACGGTAAAGGGGGCGCTTCGAACGAGTCTGTACCGGCGAATTCCGGCAAGCGGCAAAATTTGAATGTCATTTATGACGATCAATGTGGAATTCGCACTCAGCACATCTGCCAAAAAGAAAATTTTATTTCTTTAATATTACTCTGACCATGTAACTACGTTCAGATAAGGATTTTATGAACTATGACAAACAGTGAAAATACCTGAGGCTGAATAATATAATAATAAATGCTGTTTTTGATTGGCATAAGAAATAAGAGGAGTTTGCATTGGGTCTCAAGCAATATACCCAAGAAGAAAAAAATTACAGTCGTCAGAAAAATACAAAAATTTATTATATTTGACTATAGTCATATCATAAAAATATATACATGTCCACTGTGCTCTGGTCGCTTACGTAAGTCTAGACTGCTTGCGCAGGAGTCTGGCTTTTTCTTTTTTTTGATTATTGATTGAGTTGAATCTCCGGCAAGCAAAATTTAATCGCATAATCACGTAAAATCTAACTGCTTGTAGGCTGGTAGTATGTTCGCACTTCTCGCATCCAATACTTTGTAGGTGTTTAGCTTGGAGCGTATTTAGAATATTGAATAGCGTGTTATTGTTCAATGCCGTTGTTTGGAGGACCTCTGTGATGACATCTTCGACTGCTGATATCAGCTTTACAGTTCGTAGAGTCAAATGAGATTCTTTCTTGTAAATGCATCTCATCGATCATCAATGTACCTGGAAATTTAAATATTTTACTGAGTGTGATGAGTACCTATAATATTGTACAATATTTGAATGAAGGAGTGTGAAACATTATGAAGGAGTTAATTATGAAAAAAAAATCCAATTGTTACCTCTTCTCTCATTTGGACTCATGCTAGAAGCCTTATTTCGCAAACACTGGAATGTAGTCGTTGAAAACCCATATGAAACATCCATTTTTGAAATGTATTTGTTCAACGTCTCTTTTGTCGGTAGGGGTAGGATGTTATTTTTCCTAATGTGTTCATATAACGACGGACTCTTTATCCTCATGAGCAAGCACTCGCAGATCCACTCGAGGCTGTACCGTCGTCCACGATTGCTCTTGTTCTTTGCATTTGAGAAGCAGGCCAGTACTGATTCTCGTTGCTCTTGTGGCAAATTTTCAATTTTGTTACGCAGAACCTGTTCGTCTTGAGCAGCACATGTTTTTTTCACAGAGAATACTAAGTCCTTCAACTTGAGTACCTGTAACAGTTTAATAGCAACCAAGTTAAGTGCAGTCCAGCCATGAATGATTTTTCATACTAACGCAACTAACTTTTGCAATCATATCCCACCTTCTTCTTGAGTCGGTTATTTTTCCGTTTCAGTGTGCTTTCCCGTTTTTCTACAACAGCAGACTGGGTCCAGCGTAGTCGTTTACACGAGCGACATAATGGTTCTTTTCTTCCTTTTTGACTGTCAGCTTTCTTCATCAGTCCTTCGCACTGACGTTCTCTTCTAGAAAATATGAAACCTGATTAATATTTCTTGCACAAATTGACAAATCGATTCGTGTGATTCATAATAAATTTTGATTTTATTCACGTAATACGTACAACTTGTCGGTTACATTCAAAAGCATATCGTTGATTTTGTCGTACCGATTCTCTCAGAGATCGTACTTTATGTCCTCATCATTATCGAAGCTTTGATTATATATTTACACAATTCACGTTCACAATTCATCACTTTTCTTGAAACTTGACACATATTTAATAAGAAATGACTTGAATATAGGTCGGATTTTTTATCTACACTCAGGACCGAGAACTTGATTTGTAGTGCTACAAATATTATAGATTAGAGTTTTGAAACTTGTACAGTTAACTATATTTGTATGTACAATTTGAATATGTACAATTGACAATGTATTATTTTTAATGTTCTTTGATCATCATTTTTGAAATTTATAGCACAGTGACTTTTGAGACCTTTTTTTATTGATCGCAGTCCTACAAACTTGCAGCTTTGCGACCATGTCCAAAAGTTCCACCAGATCACTTTCACTCTTTGGGGGATGTACACTCTGCAGATTCACTGGCCGGCTATCCAGTAAGATTTCCATTTCCATACTGTGATAGATTCGGAGTCCTCTCTGTAAATCTTTATCTTGAACTGACGTGAATTGTATGAATCTTTCTTTTTCGTGAGAAGCTGCAGCCCACACAATACTGGGAAGTTTTATGGCGCGATATGATTCACTCAATGTCTGAAAATCCCACTTCACGATATCGTCGCTTTTATCTTCAACAGTATTTTCGTCGGATTCTGGTACAGGTATCATTACGGCAGGTTCAGGGGACACCGACATTCTCTCTGTGATGATTTGGCTTTTTTCATCCATGAAAAAGCAGGGTATCGCACCCTTGTGAAGAAGTGGTGTTTTTCTTTCGATTTCCTCCACAATCCCATCGTATAGAATGTGGGTGTATTTTCGACTGATGTCTGACTCCTGAAAATGTTCTTCGCACACGTAAGTTTTGTTCGATAGTTGAAAATTATGAGACGCTGCGACCTGCTTCCATTTCTCGAAGGCAACAATATCCTTGTTGAAACAGAAAAAATCAGAATTAGTTGCATTACCATTGTTCCATTCCATATTATACTCCAAAACTCGAAACCTAACCTGTTAACTTACCTTTGGCGCTATGAAAAGAGTTTTTTTCTTTACTTCTCCTTTTTTATTAGCGCTAATCGCACGTTTACTCCCCGTGGTGCATCTCGGGATCGCGCACCTCCTACCCATCTTTATCACCAATTTATTCACACACTCACGATTTGAAATTTGAATCTACGTGCGCACGACATGAAAGTTACGCGGCATCTGATGCGCGCTAGGGATGGGCGATGTTTGCCGATTAATCGAAACAATCGATTATTTTTTTTCAAATAATCGATTATTTGCGTCGATGTTTTCTCGGGCCGATTCATCGATGTTCGATGTTTTTTATCGAACATCGGCGAAAAACATCGGTTGAAGAAAAATGACAAAAAATCCCCAAAATACTTCACTTTTGAACACTCTTTATACACCACACATATAAAAATCACCACTTTTCATCTATCAGTGGATATTAATATTTTGATAGTTGAATTTTAATGTGAACTTTGTTTATCTTATTCAATTCTACTTTATCGACTGTAATTCATATTTTTCGGTTCATATTATATTACTATACTTTCAGTAAATCTGATATCGATATTCTCATAATCATAAAGATTGAATAAAGTAACATTTGAGTTATGTTTTCGAACTCAAAAAAGCAAAAAAAAATCAATCATAGAAAAATAATCGATGTATCGATTCTTTTTTCAAACATCGATGTTAAACATCGATGCTTTTTAAACATCGATTATTTAATAATCGATCTTTTTTTGCAACATCGCCCATCCCTAATGCGCGCGCCCACATCAGCCCGGATCTCTGCGGTACAGACTCGTTCGTAGCGCCCCCTATACCGTGAGACACTTTTCTCTTTCAAGATATGTCTCCTTCTACTCCATGCCCCCACTCTTTGTAGCGTTTCCCATAAAATTCAGTGCGTTCCAGTGCTTGTGTATATGAAACAGCCGCGCGGCGGCGCCACTTGCCGGCGCTGTACATCGCGCTCTCACTCGCACCCGTTACTTCCCTGATAGAAATCGGGGAGCAATTTGTTGACAAATACGCAAGAAACGGGCAGCATATCATCATACCACGTTGCTTCAAATTTGTGGCCGCAATAATCGAGCAATAGTGTGGGCGCAAAAGTCGACAAATATTGAGCCCATTGACAGCATAATCGAAGCAAACTTGTCTCGATAATTCAAGCATCATACCAGCCTAATTCAGGCGAACTGTCGTTCCTAATTGGAGCAAAGGGGGATGGGAAATGGAAAGGGGGGGATGGGAAATGGGAAAAATGCAAAGTAGGAAACATGACATTTCCCGAATGTCTCAATAACCGTCCGGGAAACGTAACGTGTTGAATCATATGGGGCATTCCATGTCAACTCGACCAATGATTTTCCCTCACCATTTTTGAATCGCTTCATAATTTTTTATACGATTTTCCTATCTCAAAATAGCACTCCCAAATTTTTTCAGATTTTTTCCGCAATCCGTTAATTTTTTATTAATATTCAAGCCCATCTGAAAAAAGGTTTCTTTTAAAAATCTAAAAAAATTCTCAAAAATCTAGTTGTTCATTCCAATCATTTTGCCACCTGGCCCATGATGGGACCTTTTTTTTTAATTTTTCATATCACTTTAAACATTTTCACCAATCTTGCAACGTTACAAAAAAATCTGAAAAAAATCTAAAAAATCTAGTTTTTCATTCCGATCATTTTGACACCCGGCCCAGTATTATAGTGTTGGACTCTCAAGACCGATTCTCAAATATTCTCGATTTTATAATGAACGTAATTTTACCACCAACAGCTCGAACTTCAAGTCTTAAGGATAGAATAAAAATGTGAAAATCATTGATTTATAATAAACAAATATTCATTTGTAGTTCATTTGTCAACTTGTAGAGTACAAAGACATTGAATCCCCAATACTCGAGAAGTGTTATACACTCGTTCTTTTGGCCGCGTACTGGGTACGTTGAGTATTTTCAATGTCTTTGTACTCTACAAGTTGACAAATGAACTAGAAATGAATATTTGTTTATTATAAATCAATGATTTTTACATTTTTATTCTATCCTTAGACTTGAAGTTCGAGCTGTTGGTGGTAAAATTACGTTCATTATAAAATCGAGAATATTTGAGAATCGGTCTTGAGAGTCCAACACTATAATACTGGACCGGGTGTCAGAATGATCGGAATGAAAAACTAGATTTTTTGGATTTTTTTTAAGATTTTTTTGTAACGTTGCAAGATTGGTGAAAATGTTTAAAGTGCTATAAAAAATTAAAAAAAAAGGTCCCATCATGGGCCAGGTGGCAAAATGATTGGAATGAACAACTAGATTTTTGAGAATTTTTTGAGATTTTTAAAAGAAACCTTTTTTCAGATGGGTTTGAATATTAATAAAACATTAACGGATTGCGGAAAAAATCTGAAAAAATTTGGGAGTGCCATTTTGAGTTAGGAAAATCGTATAAAAAATTATGAAGCGATTCAAAAATGGTGAGGGAAAATCATTGGTCGAGTTGACATGGAATGCCCCATAAACATGGTGGCGACAGGGCGGGAAAACCTGGAAAACCTGAAATAGTCACGGAATTCCGATAGTCGGGAAAAGTCAGGGAAAAGTCAGGGAATTCCACTGAGCCACAGGGCATTTTTTTTCATGTCACAATTTTTGTGATTACTACATTCAGTCAGGCCTTTTGATTATTTGAATCTCGCTTGTGAAGACAATAATTTTTTATCTGTCTCCGTTTTTCCTTCTCACTGCCTACCCGCCAAAGTTTCCGTGATTGCTAGCCTTTAATAGTGATGAGTATCTCGTACCTAAGATTGACTTCAATTTTATGATTCCCCTGGAACAATTAAAATAATTTGCGTATGAAAATCATCTAGATTCGCTGAGAAAGGAGTAGGAAAAAATTGATTTTCGGGCGGGAAAAGTCAGGGAAAAGTCAGGGAATTTAATTCCACCTAAATTTTCGCCACCATGATATAACTTTCTGCACGATCAACGAATCTACATGAACATATTCTTGAAGACATTCAACGTTGGACCTGATATAAAATAGTACAGGTCTGTGGGCTTGTTATTTTTTAGTTTGAGTTCGTTAGAATTTTTGAAAAATTGTACGATCACAAATCTTGATCCCGATTCCGAACGTCAAAGTTGATAAACGCGCGATACAGAGTTATTTACAGAGGTATATATACCCAGGGATATACATTAGCTGAGGGTAAAATGAAAATATTCACTGTCTTCAACTGGCCGGTAGCCGGAACTGGACGCGCACATGTATAATGTAATGCACTTAAGCACGTTTCGCATACCAGATGTCAGATGTACGGAAATCAGGTCCATGGCGTTATTGTCGATCCGTTTCAGTTAATGCTGCCCTATCGCTACGCTGTTGCCGCGTTATTGCCACACTATTGCCGTACTATTGCCACGTGTGCGATGACAGCTTAAATCTAGCATCACAAATGCATCAATATTGGTGCTGCAAATTTGCCAGCAAAATGCTTCAGCCTGAGTGTTGTATGATTCAATCAGTTTTGATGAATTAAAAATGTCAAATTAAACCGATGGTTTAATTTGGCATCTTGAGCACATCAATCCGAATGCTGCAAATTTGCCAGTGAAATGCTTTAATTTGCACCCTTAACACCTGTGTGCGGTTCGTCTGCGGTAGGTATCGCACGCGATGTGCATATCACGCCACATCGTAAACGTTTGGGCTGGCTTCGTCTTCAAGACAGGAGGTTGACTTTTCTCCTCTCCACGCTCTTTGTGATCTTGCGTTCTGGCAAGCCGTCCTATTTACGAGAGCTGTTTGTTGATCAAGTCTCTTGGGCCTCTTTTTGTTTCTCTTTCTTGTTATCGCATGTGTTCTTACCCTTCAATGTAAGTGGTATGGCCCAGTCACGTAATACTAATTAACAAATTACTACTATTTTAAGTTACATCTTTCTATGTTTTTCTCTAACACTTCACTGACAGACTAACTCTATATACTACTGCACTATGTTTTCCAATTGTACAGGTGGTAATAAATCAATATTATTATTATTATTATTATTATTATTTGAGTGCTGCATTCTGATTGAAGTCCGTGCATGAACACCTTTTTCTATCAGGGTTGTTACTGTAAAAATTCGGGCCAGTGTGATTTTCTTGTTCAGCGCAGCTTGTTCACCTACGAGATAGAAATGTATAATGAAACTGAAAATGCGATCCGCGGAGAACTACGTTTTTTCAATCACAACGCAGTATTGAAAATAGTTTGATGGTTTCTAGTTTTTTCTTCACAAATCGGCGTGTCCTAATGAAAAAGAGCCAATTCGCCAGGCCAGTTAGAAAAGAGCCAACTCGCCGAAACACAATGGAAATTTCTATAGAATTCGGCGAGTTGGCTCTTTTTCATTAGGAGCCGTCGAAATGCAGCAATGCATTTCCTAAAGAATATGTTGATGTACTTTTTTTTCAAGAAGTGAAAAATTGGTTAGAGCATAAAATAGCTTATTTATTTCCGTAGTCACATTGCAAAAATAATATTAGTTGAATCCTCGAACCTATTTTCGGAATAATACCTGCGACAATGATAAAAACGTAATTTTCAGATTCTGTCATGTTTCGTATAAACATCCAATTTTTCAAGTCATCGTCATAGTTACATGATAACTACGTCTGTCTCCGAAAATCCCCTTTAACTTGATATCGCCAAGCACATTCCAAGACGATAACATTTAGTTTTTCTACGAAGGACATTTTAACGATAGTTATTGATAGATTGAAAAATCAGAGATTTAGAGAAAGCAGTGATTCTGAAATTCGATTCTTCGACGTAAAGGAAATGTAAACTGTTCCAAAGAAAGCTATGTCAACTTTTTTTGCACGTGGGGAAGCACACGAAAGAATAATAATGGATCGGGATCGGGTATCGACGTAGAATGGGTTGGGGTGGAATGCCTTGAATGCAAAACTGATCTAAAGTCATTGACATGACATGAAATAAAATGTTGAAAACAGCACAGCTTGTCATTCCGACCCATGAGAGAGACAGTCTGTTTTTTATGTTAAATCCTCTGCTTCCTGCTCCTCACAATCCCAAAACCAGAAAATAGCTATTCATGAAATTATGTTCAACAAATTACAGCGATAGCGAAAAAAAGGCATAAACGAAAAAACAATACGCATCATTCTTGCAAACTTTATTATCAGGCATTCCAATTCCGAATACAATGATCATTTATGATAAGGAATATGCGTGTAATATTTGCAGAGTACGAGTATGAAATATTTTCGAATGCAATCCAGTAGCGATCTAAACAAGTACAATATACCGAAAGTGTATGATAGCAGAGAATAAGAAGAAATCAGCGTTCCTTACAAAACTTATGAGTAAAGTTCACTTGCGATGAGTTTGGCAATTTTAACGAGGAGGGGAATTTCTCGATTAGCGTTTCCTTCTGCATTATCTTCCACTCCGTCAGTACCTGTCGATTCTGGGCCCGTTTTCACGCAGCCTTCCGCATTTGCTTCCACTTTCTTCGCTGTTTCTATGAGTAACAAATATTTTTACTTTCAAATCAGCGTCTTCACACATCATATACAGTCTATAATTTACCACAAAAATATATGAAGGGGTTGTTCCAGGAAGTTATGAAATAAATTCCAGTTTCAGATTATATCAAGTGTTCGAGCACGGAGCTTATACCTCACACTATACTCACCATGAAAGTAGATCTGATGCAAGGTCGAGTCGGAATGTGTCATGCCGTATTCGAGGATTTTGAAGAGAGCCAGAGTGACTATTCTACGGTCGTCACGGTCGAAGGATTGATGCTCCTTGCAGAATCCATCGGATAACACGAAGGCAAGGGCGCTCTGCTCGTTGGGTCCTTGTGCAGTGGACAAGAATTCAAGAACGGCATCGACCTTGGTATTGAGAAGACGCGCGTAAACCATCAAGAGCTTCCGCACGCATGGCCTCGTCTCTGTGCATTTCATCATCTCAGTGAGAATAGCTTTGAGCAGACGATTCAGATTCTCTTCAAGCGTGTTACCAGCCGTTATCAACGTCGTCATGATTTCGCATATGTCGTCGATAACGAGCTCGGTGAACTGAAACAAACGCAGCAATATCACAAAAGGAGTCAAATTCAAGTAGCCTAGTACAACACGTCGGAATAATTCGTGTGTTGTTCAGTAATGCAAAAGACGTCAAGCCTCCCAGTGAAACCCCTTTCATTCGGTAACGTATAGGATTTGTAGTAGCTGCGCACATACTTTAGAATTGAGCAGATGTGCAGCTACTTTCGAAATATACTGCGGTCCAGTTTTTCCATCGTTATCCTCGTAGCCGATCACTAGCTGAGCAGCCACTGACAGGTACGTGCGCATGACTTTGGCGCCACTGAGCAAGACGAGGTAATTGTCGGAGCTGAGGATGAATCGACAGACAGCAGGAAACGCGCTGTCCATCAGAAAGCTATTCAGCGGTTGAGGCGAATGTTGCACCAAGATCTGCAGGACGTCGATGTCGAGATCATGCATTCCTGTGGAGAGTGTAAAAAAAATAGTCAATCAAATTTAGTGTAAGCACAGAAAATACTAATGAACGAGAGACAAGCAGTAATGATATTCAGACTTGGGATCAAAATCACGTAGGGACTACAAAGCATAATACGAAAAATGGCATATCGACATATTGCCGAGGGACTAAATGATCAATTTTATTATAGGCACCATCTTTAGGTTTCTCTGAAGTATCAACAGCTAGCTTCGCAACGAGCATTGGCACCAAACGAGAATGCAACGAGTCTACGCATTCCGGATTCGTAGCTAATTTACTGAAGATCTCCTGGCAAATCTTAGAGATCGACGAATTGCTGCGGAAGTTGAAAAACGCAGCGATAGTCAATGTGCAGATGCTGCTTTCCACGGAAGCCGTAAAAGCTCTGCCAAACTGTAAATAAAGAAGAATAGAAGATGTTGCTTAGTTGTCACACGATAAAAATAATATTCATTAACGACTACTAACCGTTGTCAGCGTAGCGAAGTTTTCCAAAACAATTTCTAGGACCTCCGCGAACATCAATTGATTGCCCAGATTGAATAAGGCTTGGCATAATGCCGGAAGTTTGGCTCTCACAATTCTCCCATTCTCACTGATGTTTCCCTCAGTGAAAGCGGCTTGAAGCCACAAGGCTGTTGCTTTGGCTGCGCAAATCCTCGTACACGCTGGTTGATTCTTCAAACCATTTATTGTAAACTCAAGGAATCTCGATGTCAATTCTAACGGCATTTGTTCAGCATATAATCCGCCGACGTACAAGCAAGAGCCAAGCAGGAGTGGATGGAACTCTGAAAGCAGTTGACTGATCAATACTGAATCGTTATTAAAATTCACAGAGAATTACGAATAGATGCTGCATAATTTCCCATTTTTTTCATATCAAGCAATGCTCATTCACCAGAGTTTTCTAAATCCTGAAGGACGACGTTCTTAAGAAAGGCTGCGACGTCGAAGCTCAACGTTTCTGTCCTCTGCTTCTTAACAATAATGTCCCTTATGATTCCGAACACTTGGATAGAAGCTTCGTGTAACTTCCACCAGTTTTGGTTGACTTTAGAATCTCCACTGCCTCGCAATGTATAGCCTTCTTCTACTTGTTTTAGAAGCACGTCGCACACAGCATTTGCCGGAGCTCTTTCCGGACGATCGACGATCTTCTATTATGACACGAAGCAGAGTGTTCAAATATTTTATTATTCAAGTTTTAGATGAAGATTAGAGGAACCTTGTTCATGTTTCATTCAATACGCGTCCTGTTTGTTCACTCCCAGACCTGAATCCATCAAAATAAATTTAGAATTCTGTAACAAACTTTTATGGAGGAATCTAACATTTCCGCTCTGCGTGACACAATCTATGTTTCTTCAATCTAGACGGATTCAAAGGATGAGAAATGTGAAGGGTTACCACCAAAAGCTCCTGGGCTTCACGCCGTATGCTGCGAGAACGCACTGAGTCATCAGTTAATTTTTCCTCCCTTATGAAGTGGATGAGGTTGTCAGTCCACAGTTCGATTTTCTTGTCCGGAATTTCAATAAAGGTAATCAAGTGACGAAACACTTCTGGCGGCAAGCTATCTTGGAGGTGAAACCAGTGATAATCTGAAAGATCGTATTCTGGAAGGCGGGACGTAGCACACCTTTCAGCGTTACCCGTCATGAGGGCATTGATAAGATCCATTATAGCCAACACCAATCCATCACAAGCGTGAGAGCCTGTAAGACCGAAAAGTATTCATTGAAGCCTGACGATGTATAGAGATTCTGATCGAGTATCCGCGTTGTGAATACCTTCGCGCAGGTTGACGGTAGTTTTTCGATATGCTTTAGCGCAGTCGTTTAGGATGTCCCAAATTAATGGCAACATTTTTGGCAAAAAACTTGAAATGCATTTCGGTAATGTTTGGATCAGTACTTCGATTGTTTCAACCATTTTGATACCCAATGGAATATCGGTTTCAACATCGATTTTTAGCCTCGAGGTTGTCAAGAATTTTGCACAAAACTTTGGAATCGAGGGCTCCAAGCACTGCTGTATCAGCTCAGGTTGTTTGAACGCTGCGACGCTGGTTATCATTTTTCTGAAAATGTTGATGGCCTGCCTACGGATTAATTCTACGTGCTGCTGAAACAAATTATTTGATGTAACACGAACACCATATTCTTTGTCTAAACTGAGAGCTGAAGTATTATAAGTGTATACATAAATAGGGCCACTTACAATCTCTTTCTCAAATATTTTGTACATCTCTCGCAGAATATCCGGTGCAAAATTTGGTAACTGACTGTCAGTGAGTTGCTGAGCAAACGTAAATAAGACCAGCTGTGATCCGTAGATAGCACAGTTGTTTCCACTGTTCAAGTGATTGAGCAGCGTGTCGAAAAGTTTAGGCCGATTCTCAGGGAAATCTGATTGAGCGATGATTGAAATTGAATCTGCCATTGTATTCAAGATCTGAAGAAAAAGTTCAGTCATTCGAACACAAGGAAACGAAATTGTTGATGAATCAGCATTGCAAAATTGTTTTGATGAAGTAACAGAAAATACATTGGCTATTCTCTCACTTTGATACTGGTAGTACTATAAAATCCGACGAACAGTAACTCCAGAATCTTGGTTTTACTTTCCGATCCAATTTCGGGAGCTTGGAATGTTTCAGAAGACGAGTACCAATGCGCTTCAATATATTGCTTCAAAGTTGAAAAAGCTAAGCCCCTGACTTCGACGGAGTTGTTCTTGTCTACCGCACATTCAGTTAGACATATTGCAAATTGATCCGTCAATCGGGTTTTCAACTCTTCAATTTTCTTTTCAGCCTCTTGCTTCGTCGATTCATCGGATGAAAGAAGATTGTTCAATGTTTCGAGGAGCGACTCTTGAGAAAGTCCAGTCTCACCCTGGCCGTTGCTCATTCTAAAATCGTTTCACTTGTTCAGAACACTCCGAGAATTAATGATCTAGGGTACACATAAAGATTGAAAAAATATTCCGGAAGAAATACAGTAACCAATCGTGTTGGAGTTAAAAAGAATTATCACGTTTTTTTTTTAGAATCAGAAGTGGAATTTGAACTCCAGAGAATTTATGTTGATGACGAGCACGTGCTTTCGTAAATAAATATCTGGGACTTACGTTCTGAATCTGTGAAAGAGTGTTACTGATACAACACTCTCGAATAATTGATTGTGGTGGGTAATTTGTTTTCCGAATTCCAGTTATAATGACAATTTTCAGTTCAGCAACAGATATTTCTGAAGCCCGGAGAAAAACCGATAACACAAGCAGAAGCGTGGTTGCAGCACGATAATGCAAATGGCCGCCGTGGACGGGTGACGCGCTGCGCGGTCAAGCATTCTACAACAGCCGCACGGGGCTTCCCCTACTCTGGTCCGGAAGTTTGTATCTTAAGGTGAAACGCTAGCTGATCATTTCCACTTGGAATTTTCAAACCCTACTCAAGCTGCCAAAACACATTCGATTGATGTGAAATTGATATCAGTGACGTAAAAAGAGTCAACGAAGGGCAAGACGAATTTTTTTTTCCGAAAATCGGAACACGTAATGAGAATTTTGTCTAACAATATTGTTCTGTGACCCC
Source organism: Euura lappo (assembly GCA_018257835.1). Classification (NCBI taxonomy): domain Eukaryota; kingdom Metazoa; phylum Arthropoda; class Insecta; order Hymenoptera; family Tenthredinidae; genus Euura; species Euura lappo. The sequence goes on along the minus strand of JAEUYN010001509.1, from coordinate 21,805 downwards.
AGGAGGTGCTGCCCCTCATGGAGATGGGCAGCACTTCCTTGGATTGCAGAACAATATTGTTAAAAAACGTTAATTACGTCTAGATTTTCGGAAAAAAAAATTCGTCTTGCCCTTCGTTCACTCTTTTTACGTCACTGATATCAATTTCACATCAATCGAATCTGTTTTGGCTGCTTGAGTAGGGTTTGAAAATTCCAAGTGTAAAATGTCGCTATCTCTCTTGCACTCACGCGCCTTGCATTTCCCCTTAAGGCTGCCGTCCCATGGCCCGGAATTTGTTCCGACTCCACGAACCCGGAATCCAGTGACTTTTCAAGCGCCAATCAGAGGCGTTCTGGACATTCCGTTCCGTGTGCACTACCAGTAGTTGCGAACTGTCAAACAAATCTCTGTATCTGTGCGTACGTGTAACAACAGACAAAAATGAATTCGTTAGGACCCGTCAGTATAATACGAAACTCATTTATGGGACGTGGACGAAAGTCCGATACCTGTTGGATAAAAAAAAAAAGAAATTCATTTATTTATTTATTCGTTTGTTGTAGTTGTTGTTGAAGTGGAAATAATGGAAACATTCGTCACGTTTGACCTAATATCACCCGATTTTTAACCTATAATTCAAGAATATTCATAACCTGTCCCGAATCGAAAATGAGGATTTTCTCAAAGAACGATAGAGTGACCACTAGGTAAGCGCTAGTGTCGAATCTAGGGAATATTTGAATTTCGAGTTTCAATAGCACAAAATCTAATATATATCTGAGTTTTTAACGAGTACCATCGAAATAATTTCATCGAACTCTACGATTCCTGACAATATCAACAATAAACACGACAAAAAGTGTTTTGTTTGTCCCTACCGGCGACACTAGCGCTTACCTAAGGAACTGCGATTGAGAAAATGGTCTGATCTCTATTATACACTGGATGGCGGACTGCGCCCGTCGAGTGAAGCCAATTGAACAGCGCCATTTGCTGGTTCCCTATTTACAGCGGGCAGTTTAAATTGAAAAAAGATTCAAGGGCGCCCGTGCGCTGATGAATGGGAGCGTGGATTTCGCTTTCGTATGCTCAAAACAATTGGCAAATTGTATGGTTTCTTCTGTTCACACAGTTTGCTTACACCAGAATTTCTACACCTCCTACACTTTTACAAGAGCATAAATTTTTTCTTAGATTTTACAATAATTGATTTTTTTCAGCCGATCAGCTCCACTTACAAGCATTTATTTGGCATGAATTTGCTTATTCGATCAAAAACAATTATACTATATCTTTTAATAATCAATTGCTGTTTTATACCGAGTTATTATTATCATTATTAATATTCTACCTATATTATTCACAACATAACCTATATTTGATTTTCGACGACGAGCTAACTTTTCAGAAATCGAATTTATTCAGCATTGTCCCATAAACGTAATCACCTATATGTTGCGTCGTTGATTCTCAATCAACGGTTACATGATCCTGTATGAAAGAAAATAAAATGAGACCTGCTCGACGAGCGTGATTGTTTTTTTTATTACTCTCGACTGACAATGAAACATATTATATCCCTTTTTAACGTAACTCCACTACAAAATCTTAATTTTTGAATCGTATACGTTGGTTTTCCTTGTAATATGAGAGTCGCAACCCTCAACCCGTTTGAATTTCCCGCTGTAAATAGGGAACCAGTTCGCCCCGCTCCTCCTTCCCCCCAAGTCCCCTCGCCAGGCTCCAAATTGCCTCACGCTCTTGCGGCAGAAAGGGTACCCGTCCGCTATCCAGTGTATAATAGAGATCAGTGATGCTACAGTCATTTTTTTACTCTTACTTTACCGACCTTACCCAGTATTCACTTGTTTTCACTGATAGCAAAGCCTACGCGTCACGAGCGCGGAAAAGGAACCAAGAGTGCAATTCTAGATGGAATTCCGAAGATATACATCGCAAAACTTCTTTGTTTCATGCAACAATGAAGACGTATTCTTTTAAACTGCACAAAATGGTAATTGTCGATGTCAAGCGGGCGAAACTCACAATCATGGCCGCGACCACCGCTTGACATCGACAATTACCATTTTGTGCAGTTTAAAAGAATCCGTCTTCATTGTTGCATGAAACAAAGAAGTTTTCCGATGTATATCTTCGGAATTTCATCTAGAATTGCACCCTTGGTTCCTTTTCCGCGCTCGTGACGCGTAGGCTTTGCTATCAGTGAAAACAAGTGAAAACCGGGTAAGGTCGGTGAAGAAGAGTAAAAAAATGACTGTGGCATGCTCTTAAGGCCTTTTGAGGGTCACGCCTGTTTTACCAACCGAGTAGCATTTTATTTTCTCGCCGTTTCCCGTCTCGATGGAGTCACTGATTATCTTAGAATTAGTTTTAGATTATTTCTAATTTTTTTTTACACACCGCGCGCTGGTCCCTAGAAGATGAATCAGAGCAACCCGAATTAATAAACGATTTATTTCCAAAAAGCAGCAAAAATCAGCTGTCGCCGCCATATTGACTATACACCGACACGAGAAAAGTATTATGGCATTTCCGGCATTTCCACTTGACACACGATGGTAAACGAACCAGCGCGCGGCGGCTGCTATCTTCACGAAACTTGTGATGTCACTCTCGAATTGATCTAAAAAATAATCGCGACGAGAAACGGCGAGAATATCATGAAGCGACAGCTTCGTATCGTCACTACCACACGTAACATCATCACTACCACACGTAACCACGGACATGTAAAGTTTACTATAAACGTAGTTGCTGGTGCAGTTCAGACCCTAGCAAATCGGACCACACCCAAATTACACCGAAAGAACACGGTTTATTTTGGTGTAATATTGGTGTAATTTTGGTAAAATACCAATTTGCCACCAAAATTACACCAAAACAACACGGTGTAGCTGCTCGTTTTCCACACCTTTTTTACACCGATTTTACACCTTACCAATTTTACACCTATTTTACACCAATCTTACACCCACCCATTTTACACCGAATTTACAACGATTTCAGACCCACCCATTTTACACCGATTTTACATCCATTTCACACAGAACGGATTTTGGAAAAAAAAAGAGATTCCGGAGTCGGGATCGAACCACGGTCCTTCGAATTTCCAAGCAGTCACGCTACCGTCTGGGCTACAGTACTTCTTAGTAATACACGCAAGTTTTAGGTTCATAAGCTTTGATATGATTGTGATTGACTTAGTTTCTTCAAAGAAGTTGGTACACTCCGATCCGAATAGATAAGGTGTGCAATTGGCGTAAAATCGGTGTAAAATGGGTGGGTGTAAAATCGGTGTAAGATCGGTGTGAAATGGGAGGGTGTAAAATCGGTGTAAAACTGGTGGGTGTAAAATCGGTGTAAAATGGGTGTAAAATGGGTGGGTGTGAGATCGGTGTAATATAGGTGTAAAATGGGTGGGTGTAAGCTCGGTGTAAAAATGGTGTGGAAACCGAGCAGTTACACCGTGTAGTTTTGGTGTAATATTGGTGGCAAATTGGTATTTTACCAAAATAACACCGAAATCATACCACCCTGAAACCACACCTGAAAACACACCAAAATTACACCAAAAATAACGGTGTAAATGAATCCGCTAGGGCGAGGCTTCGCGCGAGAGGCTCTGAGCTCGCAATTTCGCTGTGGTCACGTGGTCCTCAAAACCCCTTAAGTATTTATGTATGCTATTGATACAGGGAAAATATCCCTGAGCAATAAACATTTCTTACTAATTTATTCTTCAGCATCCATTTATTCTTGATAATATTACAATTCATTTACCAAAATAGAGGTTAAGCACGAACGTGCTTGTAAACAATACATATGGGGCTGTCCACGTCAATTCACCTAGGCTCGTGACCGCAACTTTTTTGATTTGCTTGATAATTTTTTCTGTTGTTGTACTTGCTCTAAAACATTTTTCTGAATTTTTTCAGATTTTTGAAAAAATCCCTTTTTAAGTTATGATTTTTTTTCGACCGAAAAAAGGACCATTTTTAAAAATCTGAAAAAATTCACGAAAATTGTATGATTAACGTAAAACAGTTTCCCGATCGCGAAAATGTGGGCCGAATTTTTCTTAAATTTTTGTTACCTGATCCAAACTTTTTTTTGTTAAGGGGACCAGTACAGCGTGATTCCCCTGGTGGAAATAATTTCTACGCCAAAGTACCAAAATTTCTACGATTTTCTACAGAATATTTCTACGATTTTCTACGCCAATTTCTACGAATTTCTATGAACATTTCTATTATTTTCTATGTCGTTGTAGGGCAATTGGAACATCGTCGTAGTTTTGGCGTTGAAATTTTCGTACTTTCTTACGGTGTTTTGTGTAGAATATCGTAACATTTTATATGAAAATAATTTTTACCACAAACTACGAAAATTGTATGATTATCTACGAAAACTTCTACGATTTTCCGCCTGTTTTGGAACAATTTCGTAGTATCTGCGTAGAAATTTTCGTAGAATGTAGTACTATTTCGAAGATTTTCGTAGATTTTTACATAGAAATTCCTGTCAGTAGGGGATTCGAACTCAGCTCACTTCTCCGGGCCACCCATCCAAGTACTGACCGCGTCCAAACGTGCTTAACCTCGTTGATCACCAGAGTTACGGTCTTCAGGTCACTCCGTTTCATCTTTAAGATTTTAATATTTTCTGGCAATATCACGTTAGCGACTGACATGCATGGAACTTTAAAACTTTTTCGTGTTAGTCAAGTTTCATCTTCTATAAGCTTTTCGATGAAAATTATACATTATCGTAATTTGACGTAGTTAGAAGATCGTAGGGGAGACCGGGGCTAGTTGTCACACTTTTTACTCTCTGATTTTTAGAATTTTTCCAAATTTTTTTTTCGCAAATCTTGAGATGGGGTATTGTAGATGCATCCTTTGCGCACCTACAGAAAATTTTTGGTTATTCTAAAGCAAGTCTGAGTAGGTTTTTTCGAATTTTCAAAACATTCGCGGAGTGTGATAACTTGCCCCGAGGCGGGGTTGTCACAGACCCCGGGGTAAGTTGTCCCGAGTATTTTAAATGGCGAAAACGGGTTTCATTGTATTGTCTCCTGGAAACCACGAGTTTCAACAGTCAACCTAGATTCCGAACACCCCACAAACCATGCGAAATCCCACCCAGACTCCTAGAATTTTGAGAAAGTTGACCTCGACTCAAAAAACCATGGTCAAGTCGAAATGGGGTGAGGTTTTACACGTGACAACTTGCCCCAATAATTTTGTGACAACTTGCCCCAACCCGCTATTTTGTTTAAAAATTTGCACATCTTGCTGACCCGCCATTCAAATATCAACAATATGTACATCAAATTAAAGCGTTAAGAGTAACCTTTCCGAATATCGTGTAGCGAAATTTCTCAAGGCAGTCTATAAAATGAGAAAAAACATATTAGAAGATGGAAAATAATTACTTTTTAGGTCCGATTTCAGTTTATGGATCACTGCGAGGCCGAATATGATGCGGTATGCAATTTAACGACATTAGTTTGTTTCAAACATCGAACTACAACTTTGATCTATAGCACCGTTCGATCTGTTATCTAGCGGTGGAGATATGGACACTGTGACAACTAACCCGTGTGACAACTAGCCCCGGTCTCCCCTACTATTGCACGGAGATGGCGAATAAGTGTGATACATTTTTTTTTCGCTGTTGGGCTTTTCACTTCTGTAGTAGAAAAATGTGAATTAACAGAATTTTTCGGAGAATACTAACGGTTCGCCACGAAAGAACATTCCGCCTCATTCCATTTGTAGATTTTTTAACATTGTCGTGGTTATTCGTGGAACTAATATTCCGTTGCTTGAAGAAAGTAGAATTTCCAAAATTCTCATAAAAATTAATATTCTTCGAACCAATAGAATATCAGTTCTACGAATATCTACGAAGATCGACAATCGATGTAAAGCTGAATAATTTTCCGTAGCCTTGGAAGTGAAAAACTACGGATATTCATGAAAAATTACGAAAATCTACAGTCTTCAAGTAACGGAAGTATCTTATCTACGAATATCCATGGAAAAAATACGATCACGATATTCGCGATATTCTGCACATTTTTAGGCTTGAATTTGATCGTAGTTTGACGTAGAAGTTTTATTATTTTGAATACAATTTATTTTTAGATAATTCATGGAAAATTGTGAAAAATTATTGGAGTTTGTTGTAGGATTCTACAAAATTGTACGACATCCTATGAAATTCTATGAGCTTGAATTTTCTTATTTTGAATTAAATATTTTTTCTTTATACTTCTTCTTCATATTTCTTGAGGTATCGGGAATAATTGGAGTTTCTTGTAGAATTGTACGCAATTATACAAGATTCTACGAAATTTGATGAGCCTAAATTTTACATTTATTATTTTTTCTAATTATTCCAAGATCGTAGACTACAGTTTATTATACAATCCTACAAAATTCCAGAAAAATCCTAAGTTCTTAGAAAATAAAAAAAATACAAAAAATGTGCTCCGTAGGAGTTCTATATTTTATTTCGATTTCTTGGAATGTCATATATTTTTTTAGTTTTTCGTAGAATTTTACGCTACTGTAGGCAATAAACAGCTGACGTTCGTTCGAGTCATAAATTACTATAATAATAATAATTATTATTATTATTATTATTATTATTAATTATTATATAAAATATATTATTATTATTACAAAACAGCTGTAAGCTGATAGCTTGTGTAGCTGTATTATGTATGACAATTATTGGCTCTGGGCCAATAAATGTCATTACTTTGTTCGTACTTTTTCGTGGATATTGGTAAAATTACGTAGATTCTACGAATATTTACGAGAATCGACGGGAAATAAAAGGTGGTGCAGAAGATGAAAAATATTCTCATGAAAAAAGACGTTGATTTTCATAATTTGTCATAGAACTTCGTAGTTTTGTACGAAAGTTCACGAAATTTCACGCCGAAAAAAATGCTACCTCATCGTGCCGTAGATTTAATTTATTTAAAGACATAACTGTATATTTTCATAATATTTCGTCAGAAGTTGTATTTCAGAAAGATGTAGTTGTTTTGCATTCCTTAACTGAAATAGTTTGTCATTAAAAATCGTAGAGTCGCATTAAGTTGCTTCGAAATTCGTACTTTTTTATGAAAGTCTATGACATTCTAGGAAAAGAAATAAATTCGATTATTAACTTTTAATTTTTTTTAAAGTTGTTGATTAAGAATTGTAAATTTTCGTCATAGATTGTAGAAATCCGTATTTTTCTACGAAAAAAATAGCTCTTTTCTGCGATCTTCTACCGATTTCGACGAATTTCGGAATTTTTTAACTATTTTTCACATTGTTTAACTAATTTCTACGATTTTCTACATTTTTCACTTTTGTCGTACTTTGGCGTAGAAATTATTTCCACCAGGGTGGACAGACGCACAATGTATAATGCGGTATAATCACTGAAATCTGAATGTAATGCATGCACGTAAGCATGTTCCACTGAAATGTGGTAGATGGCGTTACTGTCGATCCGGTTCAGCTAATGCTCCACTACTGCTACGCTGTTGCCGCGTTATTGCCACACTATTGCCGTATTATTGCCACGTGTGCGATGACAGATTAAATCTGGCATCAGAAATACATCAATATTGGTGCTGCAAATTCGCCAGCAAAATGCTTCAGCCTGAGTGTTGTATAATTGAATCAGTTTTGATGAGTTCAAAATGTCAAATTAAACCGATGGTTTAATCTGGCATCTTGAGCACTTCAATCCGAATGCTGCAAATTTGCCAGTGAAATGCTTTAATTTGAGTGCTGCATTCTGATTGCAGTCCGTGCGTGAGCAACTTTTTCTGTCAGGGCGGTAACATCGCTGAATACTCACTTCAGGATGATTGGTCGTTATGGTACGAGAGATTTGAACAATACGTTCTGGCAAACGATATCCAGGATGGAAAGAAGGTGGCGTTGTTTCTAACACTCATACTGAGTGAAGCATACGCACTTTTGAGAAATCTGTGTACACCGGTGTTACCGTCGAGTAGAACCATCGACGAACTTTCGGGAATTATGAAGAATCATTTACAACCGAAGCCGAGTATAATAACCGAAAGATACAAGTTTAAAGAGTGTAGACAGGAAGGAAGTGAAGACGCGAAAAAGTATTTACCTAACCTAAAAAAGCTATCTACGAACTGTGACTTTGGCACCAACTTGGAAAATAGCATCAGAGACCAATTTGTCTGGGGTCTAGCTAGTGAAGCAATAAAGAAACGTCTGCTGGGTGAAAAGGACCTGACATATACCAAGGCGGTGGAATTGGCAATGTCACTGGAATCGGCGGGAAAAGACGCCGCAGAAATGAATCTGTCATCGAGGAACAGCGCAGTAAACTACGTCAAGGACAAGAAGACGGGAGCGACTCCGAAGCATGCAGGTAGCGGGAAAGCAGTGACTTGTTTTTGCTGCGGAAAGGCAAACCACACATCGAACGTTTGTAGATTTAGAAATCTAACTTGTAACACTTGCGGAAAGGTAGGACATTTGGCAAACGTGTGTAAAGCGGGTAAAAAGTTTGAGTTTCAAAGACGAATGAACACTAACGATGGTAATCAGACAAAACCCAAGAAGCGTGAAAAGCAAAATTTTGTAGAAGAGTTAGATGATTTAAGAGAAGAGCAAAATGTTACAGGATTAGATGACTTCAATGATGCGTTTAATAAGATTTTTTACAATCAAGCGGAAGAAATTGATAAAGTAAACAATATCAAACCATTTGTGGTTGATTTAAAGGTTGAAAATGTTTTAACGCGTTTCGAAATTGACACAGGATCTACCATTTCGGCAATATCAATTTTTGATTACAAGAGGTCAAAAAGATTGTCAGAGTTGAAGCTAAAAGATACTCAGAGAAAGTTCAGATCATATCAAGGTGCTCGTATGGTCCCAGAAGGAGTATTGGATGTAGATGTAAGTTATAAAAATAAGAGTTTAAACTTGGAGCTCTTCGTATTACCAGGTGATAGCACACCAATCGTAGGTCGGGACTGGCTTGGAGCTTTTGAGATGGTCAAGTTTGATCTTCGGGATGAAGTTTTAACGATTCAGTCGATAACTGGGGATGAGACCGGTAATATTGATCATATTATCAAACAATACAGTTCTGTGTTTTCAGATAAGCTTGGAAGATATACAAAGGGTAAATTTTCTTTGCATTTGAAAGAGGGTGTTTCTCCGGTTCACTTCAAGCCACGCCCAGTACCTTACGCGATGCCTACCGGCATAGAAGACGAGCTCCATAGACTGGTTGACGAAGGTATCATAGAACCTATCGAAAGTAGCGAATGGGCATCACCGTCCCAGTCCTAAAAACATATCGTAGAATTCGATTATGTGGAGATTACAAGGTAACGTTGTACCCACATCTTCAGGTTGACAAGTATCCGATTCCAAGAGTTCCTGATCTTTTGACAAAGTTACACAAAGGTTGTATTTACACAAAATTAGATCTGGCACAGGCCTATCAACAAGTTGAGCTTGACGAAGAATCTAAAAAGTTAGTCACTATAGCTACGCATAAAGGACTTTTTAAATTCAATAGGCTTAGTTACGGGGTATCCTCAGCACCGGGGCTTTTCCAACGGGAGATGGAAAAAGTTTTAAACGACATAGATGGTGTCGTTGTGTACTTTGACGATGTAGTAGTGTCTGGAAAAGATAAATTAGACGATGACAGAAACCTCTGTGAAGTCTTGAAACGTTTTCAAGAGTGCGGACTTACCGTTAACAAAGAAAAGTGTGAATTTGCGAAAACTGAAATTCATTTTCTTGGTTTCAGACTTGATAGTCAAGGCCTAAGGGCATCTGAAAAGAAAATCAAAGCCATTCTGGCTATGAAAATTCCAGAAAATCAAGCTGAGCTTCGATCGTTTCTAGGAATGATAAATTATTACTCCAGATTCATACAAAACTACGCCAGTATTGTGAGTCGATTATATAAGTTGTTATGTAACGACGTAAAGTGGCAGTGGACCAAGCAGTGTCAGGAAGCTTTCGAGAACGCAAAGAAGATGGTAGCGTCAAATAAAGTGTTAGTACACTACAGTACTGAACTACCAGTTAAAGTTACGTGTGACGCATCTCCTAGAGGACTGGGCGCAGTCCTTACTCACATGTTACCAGGGGGTGAAGAAAGGCCAGTAGCATTCGCGTCTCGGGTATTAACTAAAGCAGAGTCAAACTATTCACAGTTAGACAGAGAGGCATTAGCCTTAGTTTTTGGAGTAAAAAGTTTCCATCAATTCATATATGGTAGAAGTTTTATTTTAGAAACGGACCATAAACCTCTTACCTTTATATTTGGGTCAAAGAAAGGTCTGCCTCAGATGACAGCAGGCAGGGTACAGAGATGGGCTGTTTTTTTAGCGGGATATGATTTTGAGATTAAACATATTAAAGGAAAAGATAACGCTCCAGCAGATAGCCTCTCACGTGTCTTATCAGAGTTCAGGGAATCTACACTGAGAGACTTTTCATACGAATAATTGGTAAAACTATGTCAAAGTTTGATATGCTACCGACGGAAGTAGAGAAGCCCGGCGTTGCTTGTCAAAAATTCATATGGTGCATACTGATGAGTAGAATTGATATTTTCCTTTCAATGAATGAAAAAGGTACGTCAATATATGATCCAGAACAGAGTAGTATTTGAAACGCACCATTTCAATGTTGTAGAGCAACCTGACAAGCACGACTAATACACTGAATGTGAAAGATTGGAATAATCGTTTCACGCGACGTCACGAGAATATCAGTTTTTCGTACGGACCATACGAAAAATTATGACTCATCGCTGCAAAATAAAAGAAGTGAACGCCGGGGACTTGACACACACAGAAATTGCTACACGTAGCTGGGTACATACACATATGCTTCACACAAGTCTACGACACAATACACACATAAATTAGAACGGGACTTAAACCTGATACATTTACACATACACATATACATACAATACAATGCGATACAATTACATGCCGGAGATTTTCGGAAACTTGTATATATACTGAGCGTAGAATAATCCACCGCCTGTGAGAAAGGTTCCCGGGTTATTCCTTGAATAAATCAATAATCATTGGTTTTTTTTTTCAAACTGCCTTAACAAAGTGGACTTTATTTTGAAATGTTGATTTGATAGCCGAATTTTTTTTAATTCGAATTGAAAATTTCTTCATCACGCTTTTATATTGATTTTTTATTCAAACATTCGAAAATAGAAAAAAGCATTTCAATTCAAGCAATATTCAAAATAAAATATTTTCTACTTCAAAATTAATACCGATAATTTGACAGTTTAAAGGTTCAGCACTCGTATAGGATTAGAGTCGGTACCGGAGGATCCTTGAAACTAAAAAGTTGATCCAATTTTTTTGCTCTTGTTCCGTTTCCGAACTTTTGGACTCTATGTCACATTGTAGGCTGTAGCATCGCGAATAAACGTGATCCAACCGGTATGCCACTGCAGCATCGGTATCCTCGTGCGTTCTCGGCGAAGATCGTAGTCACTCGTGGAAACTCGGGAGACACTTTAATACGGACCATACGAATAATCGACACTCCTCGTTGCAATTCTTACTATTCTTTTCGGTTTCACGGCTAGTTAATAGAGACCATGTCAATTTTTTGAATATTTGTCTCAGTTATTGACATACACCCTACCAATGACTGGCATAATTTGGTACACAAATTGGAAAGAAGAATATCAATTTTTACTACGGTTCATTTTGACATGCAGTATAATCTTATTTCATATTCACTATACTAAGTTTTCGTATTATTTTGTCAAAGACTATTACAGCGATGTCAAACTTCGATATGGCGCTATGAATAATTACTATTTTTTCCGTTCTCTTCACTACTTCCATCGGTACCATGTCAAACTTCAACTTACTTCTACCAATTATTCGCATGAAAAGTCTCTCAGTGTATCAAAAATGATGACGTTGAAGAATATACTTACCTGAATTTTGTAAATGAGGAAATCCGCGCTGTTGATTGTGAAATGGTTCAGGAAGAAACAGCAAAGGATCCAATCATTAGCAGGATTCGAGATTTTGTTCAAAACGGTTGGCCACGTAAGATTGACGAGTCTTTAAAAGCGTACCAGATTAGGTAACTCGAACTAACGGTGGAGGAAGGTTGTCTAATGTGGGGGCATAGAGTAGTCATACCAGAAGCATTAAGAGAAAAGCTTTTGCAAGAGTTACACAATATCCACATGGGAATAGTCAAAATGAAGTCATTAGCGAGATCATACATGTGGTGGCCATTAATGGATAAAAAAATCGAATCTATGGCTAAATTTTGCAAACTGTGTTTAGAAAACGCAGGAAACCCACCCAGATCGATATTACATGTTTGGGATTGGCCAGAAGGACCAAACCATAGAGTGCACGCAGATTTCTGTGGACCGATAAACGACCACATGTATTTGGTTATTACCGATGCATACTCGAAGTGGATCGACATTAAAGAAATGATAAGATCGAGCAACCAGCAGAATCAGCTGCACCTATAATACGTCGCTCAAGTCGAATAAGACAACCCCGAAAGGTCTTCGATGTATAAGTATATTAAAGGGTTGTTTTCGTATATCGTATTAAGTTGGGAGGGTTGTAATATCCGCGCCAGGCTATAGATAGCGGGCGCTAGGAGGCGCTGCGGTGCCTAGCAACAAGAGAGTCAGTCAGAACTGGGCCTTGGCAAGGCATGGCCGCAGTCAGGCCACACGCATTTTGTATCGTCTAAAAATATGAATAAATAACGTTTGATATAATGAAATGTATTGTGTTGTTGTCGATAAAACAGTTTTCCCTTCTTCACCCTCACGGACATAACAGTTAATTTTGAGCGGAAAAACCATGCCATGTCTTTAACCATGGAAGGGGTGCACGCGGGAGGCACTGACTCTTCTCGTTTGGATATCATTCTGAACGTCTTTCGGTTTTTGAATCACTATTTTCGGATAATCAGTGACTAATTCTGTATATCTGTATCGTAATATTCCTCACGGGTATTTTGTATTTAAACATGGTTAGCGAGCGACGTTTGAAACTTTATTGGCACAGCCTCGGAATAAGAACAGTATGCCTTGCAAATTTCATCCAAATCGGTTTAGCGGTCCGAACGGAATCAAACTTTTCATGCATGTTATAATAAACGATATGTGTGAGTGCGATGTATGAATGTGTGTGTGAGTGAGGGCAGCGTGCCGATAAAAACGAGCCCAATGGGGCGGACGAAAGATGGCGCTAGGGCGTCGAGTTCCGGAGGGAACGGTGGAACGTGGGTCCCGAACCAGGGAGCTTTACGAACCAGTGTTGCCAACCCTAAAGAAATTTCTTTAGATATAAAGAATTTTGATGTCTCCTAAAGAAAAGAAAAAAATGAAGAAATTCCTAAAGAAATTTGCTAATTGTTGAAGAAATCTAAAGAAATTTTATGCCTTTTGAAGAATTTTTTTAAACTGCAGCTGACAACTCAAAGCTGTAGCGGTTCAAGCATTTGCGCATTCTGCGCAAGCGCCAGCCGTCTAGTACCGCAGGCGTCCGATCCAGTATATCAGCTGATTCTACGAGTAGGCACAATCAGCTTTAGAAATGCCTTAGAAATGTTTCTTCCACACACAGTTTTTGGTATGTGGTAGTGTAGTGTGAGGCTGTGTTGCTATCTGTCAAGCAATAGTACCATGAGGTTAGTATAATCAGTTTTTGTTACATATCATTCGGAATATGCTTCGAACAATTCAATGGCATTCTGTAATATAGATATTGTGCTGTATATTTATACCACCATAATTTTTTTTTTATAATGTTCAGAATCATATTGTATCATCGATCCTTCGGAGCAATGATTCTGCAGTCAAAACCGCACGTCAGACAAATATTACTACAAGCTGATTAACCGCTCCATACCTATCAGACCTCAACACAGTTTCGTCAGTTTTTTTTTTTTTTGGCAATCTACATAGATTTTTTAGGTAAGTATTTTACTCTGCAACACATATGAAAAACCAAACCACATGTAACACATAATACCTTTCTTATAGAACCAACTGAGTTAGGTTGTGCTCTCGGAAAATGGATTCTGACGCAAATACATCCGAATCTAATGAAGCGAAATCTTCAGCAAAACCTAAGGCCAAAGCTTATGCTCAAAAATACACAACATCATGGGAAACGGATGAAAACCTAAAAAAAATGGATACAACGCAGTAGCAAAGGGAATAGACATTTCTACTGCAAAGTATGTGACGCTCATTACACGACCGTTGGTGGAAAAAGCAATATACTCAAACACGGTAAAGGTGCGAAACACGTATCTCGAGCAAGTATGATTCAAAAACAAAACTTGGTAACAAAAAAATCTTACGGTATCCAAAACAATGAGGTGATCAAACAAAAGGAAGCTGAAATTAGAATCGCATCCTTTATCGCAGAACATAATATTCCATTGAGTGTAGCAGATCATCTGACGTCTCTCATAAAAACTGTGTGTCCTGATTCAGACATAGCAAAAAAAATCACATGTGCCCGTACGAAATGCACAAAAATTGTACAGAATCTGACAGGTGAAGATCAATTTCAACAAATCGTGAAAATCCTCCAAAGAGAGAAGTTTTCCTTGATTGTCGATGAGTATACTGATATCAGTTCAGTAAAACACTTAGCTCTAGTCACGCGATATTTTCATAATGATCGGGTGAACGACGTATTTTTGGCATTGGTACCTGTACCAAACGCCACTGCACAAGCTTTGTATGATGAGGTCGTAGGTTTTTTCGTAGCTCACAGTATTCCATACAAGCAAAACTTGATCGGATTTGCCAGCGATGGGGCCAGCAATATGTTTGGTACACATCATTCTCTCTCGGTATTGATGTAGAGAACTTATTTCTGATGAAGTGTACGTGTCATTCATTTGCTTTATGCGCGAGTTATGCTTGTGAAAAACTACTACGTATTGTAGAAGACTTGGCAAGGGATATTTACAATTACGTCGCACATAGTTACAAACGACTCAATCTGCTAAAGCAGTTTCAGGAGTTTGTAAATATAAAGCCTCATAAGCTTCTTCACCCATCTCAGACAAGATGGTTGTCGTTACACCAGGTTGTTAAACGATTGCTTGAACAATACGATGCGTTGGTATTGTATTTTACAGACGCGGTTTTTGAAGACAAACTTTTAGCTGCTGACATGATATTGCAAAGGCTGGAAGAGAAGTACGTGAGATTGTACCTGATTTTCTTAGAATTCGTACTTCCGCTCTTCACTAACTTGAATTTAGAAATGCAATCAGAGGAGACTAAGATCCATAGACTCTACTCGCAAGTATCGACAGTGTACAAAACACTGCTCAACTGTTACCTCAAATCTGATTACGTAAAAAGTACTACGATCGAAAATATTGACTTTGTAAACCCACGGAATTTTGTACCGATTGAAGAAATATATGTGGGGGCCAAGATAACAGCAGCATTATCCAATGGATCCGCTGGGTTGACAGCTGCTGAACTAGCAGATTTTCGAAAGCGATGTCTGCAGTTTTATATCGAAGCATGCACCCAAATTGAGAAACGGTTCAACTTTAGAAGTCCGACCTCAAAGATTTTTAAAGATCTTGGTATTTTGAACCCAGCAACAATGGAAAGCCATAATTCGATAGCTCCACTTGCTGCCCACTTTCCGAATTTGGTCTCTGAGACTGACTTCAATGAATTAGATTTACAATGGCGAGAGCTTAAAAGCATGGACATCGAAATAGATCTTCAAAAGTCTAGCATCCATTTCTGGAAATCCGTTGCACAAATGAAGAGAGGTGATGACTCTGCGAAATTTGAGATGGTATCGAAATTCATCATAACATTACATTGCTTGCCTCATTCGAGTGCTACAGTTGAGAGAGTTTTTTCACAAGTGCAATCGAACAAAAAAAAAAAATACGTAATCGATTGGAGAATGATACGTTGACTGGGCTGCTCCATACCAAAGCTTTGATAGGTGATAATAATTGTTACGACTTTCCTGTCACTAAACGTTTGATTGACAATCACTCGATAGTCATGTATGATAAAAAGAAGTAAGTCGGCCCCTTCTTCCAGACAGACCACTTTTTAGAATAACTTGTTACCAAAAAATTATTTTTGGGACCAATTTTTTACTTTAATCCCATCCTATTCATAAAACTACAAAGTATGGCAATTAGAGACAGAGACTTATATCTAGATAGTTAAATGCTAATAGTACCTACTGACTTTCTTTATATATAAAGTATTATATAAGATCACTCGTCATTATTTGATAATATGTACGATGTAAACCCGATACTATTTAGTATGTACGGAATACGTGTTCCTAAAAATGTAGCACTACATTACGTTGATCGTAAGACTTATTTTGTTTTTATTTTCTATTTTCCTGATTAGGTTTAATCGAAAGCAATATGCTGAACCAAAAAGCACAAAAATACTTCACTTCCATACTATGCGTTACAGGTTGGAGTACCTATAAAGACTTGATACTAATTATACCTGTTTCTATAAGAATATAAGTTTGATTTTTACGTTTGAAACAATTCAGTTTTCTTTTTTTTCTCGAATTTCAACCAAGAAATACCGAAGTACAAAGATATGGAAACTGATGGGATCCTATTACAGAGGCTGTTTATATAAAACTTTACTAAGGCAATATAAAACTATATTGTGATTAGGGATAAGAGATAGAATATATGCCGGTAATATAATACATATATGTCATATATTCGTCAATATTTTTGAATAAATATATTTGGCTTGATAAATAACGTGAGAATGTGACTGAATATTCCGTTTCCAATTTCCTATATTTGCTTCCGGGCTCCAGTTGGTAATGACATGCGATTTCTCGGTAGTTTTTGTATGTGTTGACATGAAAAAACGTGACGAAATTCATATTGCTATAAAAATGTACCAACCAAAAAAATCTAAAGATATCTAAAGAAATTTTAACCACCTCCTAAAGAAATTCTCGTTTTGGAGGTTGGCAACACTGTTACGAACGCAGAGAGTAAAAGCGCGGTTAAGAGAGACGCCGGAGACGCGTGAGAAGAGAGTCGGGCTCGAGATGTGAGCGAAGTCGGTCGTGTCTAAGAAAAAGCGAACCTTGTCTAGCGAAGACGGGATAACGAAGGAAGAAGGCATACGGCCGCATAATAGAGTATGTGAGGAAGAGAGAGTGGATGAGAGAAAATAATGAACCAACAAGACCTGGGATATTAACAATAAACTTACTTAAACTTACCAGTGCGTGGCTCACTTACCTTTTCCTACACTCCTCCATTCTAACATGCAAGTGTTGCAAATAAAAAAACCTTCTCACATGTCACGTGACTCGGAAGGAAAAAGTAATCGTTTTTATAAGGGCCTCTGAATGTCTTTATTCTTTTGTGTGTTGGGAAAATGGAAAATTTATACGATACAGCGAATGAATATTTTCGAAGTTGATTTTTATTACTCACAATCTTATGCAGCTTTCCATTGTTCTCACTGGTATACATATACATATTCAGTAATCAATTGGAAGACGTGCTGGAAGAAAGTGGTAGTCTCTCGTCCAGGAGATGATTTACGTTCTTCCACAAAAAGTTCTTCAGATTAGCACAAGCGGTTCCGAATGTTCCGCTCCGCGATAGCTGCTAAGAAGTGGGCTGCGAATAGATTCACCAAAATTAGTGAATAAATATATTCAGTATCTTCGTATCAGGTGCAGATACTGTCGATGGCACTCACCAATAGTCTCTTCCGCTGCTTCGGTTCAGCTGGACTGGCATGGGATTTATGATTATCCAGATCCAGATGGAGATCTGGATCCAGATGGAGATCGGGATCCAGATGGAGATCTGGATCCAGATGGAGATCGGGATCCAGATGGAGATCTGGATCCAGATGGAGATCCGGATCTAGATGGAGATCCGGATCTAGATGGAGATCCGGATCCAGATGGAGATCCGGATCCAGATGGAGATCTGGATCCAGATGGAGATCCAGATCCAGATGGAGATCTGGATCCAGATCCAGATCCAGATCCAGATCCAGATCCACCTGAGAAAGTGAAATAACGATTCAATGGCAATTACCAGAGCACATTGAAAGTATAATTTAAGAAATCATCGTATTTTATTTGATGTTGGAAATAATATAAAAAGTCCAAATATTCAGGATCGTAGTTCAGCAGTACTATAAACTGGTGGTACAATTGAAATCAGGGATCGAATGTTGAGTATCAAATACCTTTGCCTAACTGGAGGATATAAAGGATAAAGAAAATACATCAATTATCACATACATACATCGAAATACATCAATTTCTGAAAGCCTCATTGGAATTTGGTTTGTAGCAAACGATAGATCTCAGTATGACAGTGATATTTTTAATGGTACGATTGTTTCCAACTTACTAGGGGCAGCCGCGGAAGCAGCATCCAAAATCGCATCGACTTTGGTCTTTATTTTGTCGAATTTTTTAGTAATTCTGGTCAAAACAACATAGGTATCAAGGCTGTCTCCTGGAAATTAAAAGATACCTCAATAATTAAGACAATTTTCAAGTGCTAATTGAGGCGCGATATTCTATATGGGCGCAATCGTCTTCAACTCACGTCCGAGTATCGCTCCCATTAGATCCGAATAATCTCTCATATTGGATGCTACTGGGTCGACAGAATCTGAAATTGGAATACAGAGGTTATGATCAAGTCGTCTTCGACTCTCACTCAGTTCTAACAACAGCTGGATGAAAATCAAGCTAGGCTTGATGTATTTTTCGATTGAGTGTCACTTACTCCGGAAATTGGCAGAAATTTGTTCTTTGTTTCCTGAAAATAAAATAGGCGTATCGTGACAGAGTCGAAATTCACCAATTGACGCATGATATAATGGCAATAAGTGAAAAAAAGAATGAAATATGAAGAACCAAAATAGAAAATCTCGGCCAATTTAAACAATCTCTCGACTTCACCCTGTTATGTGAAGCGAACAGTAGATCACAAAAACATTTTTAAAGGGTCTTAAAAGTCGTGTTCAACTCACCCCCGTTACCCGCTAGGATAGAATCTACAGCGGTTGTGAGATTGGTTAAGGCTCTCGTCAAAGCAACTGAAATAGAAAGAGAGAGGTCCTGAATATCAAACGGAATGATTTTCCAGAATTCGGAGACAAAGATAATTCGAGCGTTTTGGTAGACGTATAAATTGGTCAAGTAAGTGTATCCACTTATCACTTACCAATCGACGGCCGCTATTAATATTGTCTTATGTTTTCGTTTCCATTTGGAAAAGACCTATCTGAAAATGGCTCGGGGTAAAAGACTTATCTCCTATGCTTATACACAGGACTTAAGTCTTTTACCCCGAGCCATTTTCAGATAGGTCTTTTCCAAATGGAAACGAAAACATAAGACAATATTAATAGCGGCCGTCGCAATGTCTGCGGTTTTCAGGTCGCTTCCTGAAAATAAAATAGGTACATCATGACACTATTGTAATTTGTCAATATTTGACGCATGATCCTTAGTAGCTATGACTTGAATATCTTCATTGGGTGATATTGTTTTCAACTCACTGCGGGACGACCCTCTAACATCATCCGCAAGTTCTGACAGTCGGGTTCTGACATATCTCAAGTCATCTGAAATTTAAGTAAAGAGGACTGTGATTAAGTCGTCATTCCGCGGTGCTCGACTCGCTTGAGCTAAATTCGAACAACAAGTGAATATCTGTCATTATCAAAAATATCTGTATCTTTAACTTACTGCTGATACTGGTATAAGCCGCGGCTTCGTCAACACCTGAAATAAAAATCAGGATATCATGACAATACTTGACGAATCGAGTGGAACCTGACATGTCGAAAATGGTTTGAACATTCCTTGTAGCATAAAATGTAGAGAATAAAATGGTTCCAAACAAAGAGCATAACGTTATAAATTCGAACAACAAGTGAATATCTGTGATTATCGAAAATCTCTATCTTTAACTCACCTTTGAGTCTTTTAGCCACGGGTTGGTTGCCTCGTGAAACAAAAATCAGGATATCATGACAATACTTGACGAATCGAGTGGAACCTGACATGTTGAAAATGGTTGAACATTCCGTGTAGCATAAAATCTAGAGAATAAAATGGTTCCAAACAAAGAGCATAACCTTCAACAAACACATTTTATCTAGATCGTGATGACGTACTCATAGTTTTTATTTTTAACGATTCAATGAATCTTACCACCTGCAGAACATACGTGCTACAAAATGTTAAGTGTGCTGTTAAATACCGCGTGTCTAATCCCTATTAAAAAAGATATTGTAAAATATTACATGAAAAAGTACATAATAAATTTCATAAAGTTATGACTGGATTCATGATATGAATTATCATATAAATTAAGAATGCTGTAAATTATTATGTACTTTATTACATAATTTTTGTTATGACCATTACGTTCTACAAATACACAAGATTTATCATCTAATTTATTGTGTGATGTTTTACATGAGTTTTAGCTCTACGCACTGAGAGACTTTTCATGCGAATAATTGGTAGAAGTAAGTTAAAGTTTGACATGGTACCGATGGAAGTAGTGAAGAGAACGGAAAAAATAGTAATTATTCATAGCGCCATATCGAAGTTTGACATCGCTGTAATAGTCTTTGACAAAATAATACGAAAACTTAGTATAGTGAATATGAAATAAGATTATACTGCATGTCAAAATGAACCGTAGTAAAAATTGATATTCTTCTTTCCAATTTGTGTACCAAATTATGCCAGTCATTGGTAGGGTGTATGTCAATAACTGAGACAAATATTCAAAAAATTGACATGGTCTCTATTAACTAGCCGTGAAACCGAAAAGAATAGTAAGAATTGCAACGAGGAGTGTCGATTATTCGTATGGTCCGTATTAAAGTGTCTCCCGAGTTTCCACGAGTGACTACGATCTTCGCCGAGAACGCACGAGGATACCGATGCTGCAGTGGCATACCGGTTGGATCACGTTTATTCGCGATGCTACAGCCTACAATGTGACATAGAGTCCAAAAGTTCGGAAACGGAACAAGAGCAAAAAAATTGGATCAACTTTTTAGTTTCAAGGATCCTCCGGTACCGACTCTAATCCTATACGAGTGCTGAACCTTTAAACTGTCAAATTATCGGTATTAATTTTGAAGTAGAAAATATTTTATTCTGAATATTGCTTGAATTGAAATGCTTTTTTCTATTTTCGAATGTTTGAATAAAAAATCAATATAAAAGCGTGATGAAGAAATTTTCAATTCGAATTAAAAAAAATTCGGCTATCAAATCAACATTTCAAAATAAAGTCCACTTTGTTAAGGCAGTTTGAAAAAAAAAACCAATGATTATTGATTTATTCAAGGAATAACCCGGGAACCTTTCTCACAGGCGGTGGATTATTCTACGCTCAGTATATATACAAGTTTCCGAAAATCTCCGGCATGTAATTGTATCCCTTACGGAAAAAAAGTACTGGGAGCTCAGTACTTAGTACACAAATTCCAGTACTTAGTACACGAATTTTCAGTACTTAGTACTCATACTACAGTACTTAGTACACGAATTTTCAGTACTTAGTACTAATACTACAGTACTTAGTACAGGGTACTAGTAGTACTTAGTACTAATACTACAGTACTTAGTACAGGGTACTCGTAGTACTTAGTACTAATACTACAGTACTTAGTACAGGGTACTCGTAGT